>JANSTS010008383.1:99250-120499 GCA_026546915.1 Sylvicola fuscatus | reverse complement strand
AACAGAAGGGAAAATCTTAAGTTCGAACTTTTTGAATTGTATGCAGAAATGAAAATGAAAAACAGCGCAAGACACAAGCGGCTGAGCTTCGGTAGAGAGCTGACAAGTCGTTGGAAATCGATTTGAATAATTCCGCACTGTTTTGGAGGACCTAGGGAAGAGGAAGTGGTGATCTTGAAAAGGGTTTCAATGTTTTCATTGTGCAATGAATAATGATCATATAAATAATGTCGCGCGATCGTTGAGAAATTAGAGAGTTTTGCATTCAGTCATATTTGGCGGACGATTCTATTGTGTCCGAAAGGTTTAAGTTGGCATAAATTAGCAGTTTGTAACGTCTCTTTTAGGGTTATTATGCAAAAGATGAATATCCCAATTTTAGTTAGCCTGAAGACTTTATAACAAAAAAGGATGTCCTTAGCATATTATGGAAATTGAGTAGTTTTTGAGAGACTTTTTACAAATCTCAATTTGAAGCTGAAAACAGTCTTTAAGAAATAATTAAAATCGCAAATGAAATCGCGTCATCTCTGCAAAACAACAATCAAAAAGCTTTTAACATGTTCATCATGTGAAACATGATCATTAGAAGATTTGAGTTGCTGTCGATGAAAACGTTAACTATTAATTAGAAAAATGATGACAAAACGCCATTCTTTGACTTAACTAATGAGTTAAGCACATATACTCGAAACAAAACAAAAAAAAAACAGCGTTAAATGGACATTTAACATTATGATAGAGTCGTAAAATGATTTTATTTACAAACGTGATTCCAGTAAACTTGTAAAGAAAACCTTAAAACATGCCAAACTTAATTAGGCAACAACAAAAAATGTTCATTAACTCCTTAGTTGTCCTAATAACCCAGCTGAATGGAAGCAGGTAACTAACTGGCGATCGATTATTTTATAAGACAACAAAGAAAAACATTAGATTTGATTACCGAGCGAACGCGCGAAGATTTCAAGTCTTTTAGCCCGCAGGAACACGCAGACTTTATGTTAGAACAGATTAATTAGATTAATTGGCATGAGTAGCGGAAAGGTAATTCGACGATAGACCGACCATAAAATCCGCCATCCATCTTGTCGGGAGGATGTTGTGCTACTTATTTGTCGAAAAGATAACCGTACAATACCTTTATGGGCCATTGTTGATATTTTATGTGGCTGCAACCGACTTACAATAGCGCCTACTCCACCCAGGTTGAATTAATTGAAATCCAACCTTAATCTTTAATGTTCAATAATCTTATTCTTAAAACAATTTTTTTTTTAAATACTTTTATTTCTTCGATGGCAGATCTCGGTTTCCGGTTATATTTAATTGAAAACCTGATCAGTTCTAATCACCGCGGATGCACTTTGTGTTGAAAAGTTTTATATGCGGAAAAATAAGTAGGCAAAGCTTTAAATCTTTGGTACAAGCGTCTCTCTATCTTTGCGTTGCGTTGCATTAAAGCGATTAAAATCCGCGCACTGGTCCGATTGATAGACATAACGTGAGTAGCAAATAAGGTTCTTACAGTGAGAGGAGATGCATTTTTTTTTTTTTGTTATAACAAAACGAATATAACATATGCATCGCGCGTGCATCCTTCTTTAAGCCAGAGCTCGCATGCGGCGCGATCTCAACCTACTTAAGTCACATCATCTTATTCCTCATCGCCAGCCCCAGCACACACTCAACCAAATATGATAGGCCTTGGAAGTATTTACACGCAATACAGCCCGATAAACTCGTCTCGCTGTCCGTCTGTGCACGAGCGAGAATATTGTTGCATTTATTTATGCATTCGTTGATCTACACACCATCTTGCATATATAGAAGATTGTAATTATAAGCACAAGGCATGCGGGGCAGATCCACAGACCATCGGAGAGCATTGGATGAAGGGCATTGGCGAAGAAGGCAACTAAAAAAAAAAAATAAGAAGTGAATTAAGCTTAAATAATAAAATAATTAAAATTTCATTACTTCGCTATGCTGCCGCGTCTTGTTGTTATACATTGATCAGTAATTACCGGATTTCATATCTAGGCGAACGCAAATGAAGCTAAAGCTGAGGCGTAGCTGGTCGTACCTATTGCCGTATATAAGAAAACTCCAAAAGAAAACTGTCTATTTAATATCGTTAAGATTTATTGCCGGCGAAATGCAATAACAACGCATCGACGCTGAGGGTTTCTCAAGTGCAATTTTACACTCGCTGCTCTGGATATCATCCATACGACTATATTTAGCCGCGGCCGCGGTCGTATAGTGGGTTTAATAAATTTCGAAGCGACATGCAGGAATGCGAATCGAATTTTCCGCGTGTGCATTTCTTCAGCAAATGAATTATAAAAATGGCATTTTTCTTCAACTCCATAGCAATGAATTTATTATAATTGTATGAAGTGCCTTGGCATATCCGCCCAAAGCAATTGTTCTCATGTAATTGTTCAAATTAAGGTACCTACACACAAAATCCGCAGGTCTAGCCACCCGATCCCATTGCATCCTCCATGCACATTGCACAATAACTGCGCGGTTATGAATCCCATTGTGCGACTGCGCATCTGAATGATAAACAGTTTGTAAGATCAACAACGCCATTACAAATTGTGTAGTCCATTCTGGGCTGGTGGAAGCGCCCAAGCGCTTATAATCCTAATAATATGTGTAAATCGCTGCCTTTGGACCACATGTGGCGTGTGTTTTCATTTATTGTATGTGCATCTGACGAGCTGGGCAGCCAGCGTGCACCACGACGCTTTCAATATGTAAACAGTAGCCGCACAAATATGAGCGATTATGTGATGATAAAAAGTCAATCAATGAGATGAAGTCTATCTTATGTAGTTCTATATGTAAGACGGAGATTCGAGAATTATGTTGGAAACGGAAGGCAGCTGAATAGTTTCGAAATTGCAACGACAAACGTCTTCAATGTACACGTTCGCCCGCCCTATTCCCAACATAATTACGCTTTTTATGTGTGCCCTTGTACATAATTTGTAAGTTTTTGCATGCGCCACAACATACAGAACCTCTTTGACCGGTGACAAACGATTCTATTGTCTGTTTGTGAGCATCGCAACAGCGCCGTTTGCTTCCTTTTAATGTTATGCCTACATAATATCAGCGCCTTGTGTGTGCACTTACTAGTTTTATGGAATAAATCCGCAACATGAGACTATTCTTGTATTAAATCTTTTTAATGAATAGCGCAAAATGTAATATGCTTGTGAGTGGAAATGAATTATAATATATTATTGTGGTTATATAAAGGAGGCACTTTATGTGTGTACAAAAGGAGCGAAGCGCAAGCTCACCAGGTCGCTTGTTGGAAGACACGGAACAAGATAAATGGCTATTTTTGGAGGACGGGGGCATCTTGCTCTTTCAATATTATTTTTTTGTGTGCATTTGTTGTTCGTTCGTTATAACCACACAATTTAAGCATACATAAGTTTATCGCATTTCTTCCTTTCTAACTAGCCTGGCTGGATGTTCTTGATTGTTGTTCTTTCATAAACCAACGCATTGTTCGACTCTATTTCGCAGAAATTATTTATATCAATTTAATTGTTGTCTTTCAATTTTCGCACATCCACTCATCTTCTTCTGTTTATGTAATTTACAGTCACCTGGACCGCGAGCGTCAGCACATTTACAACTTTATGGTGGTCGCGACAGACGGCGGCAAATACGACGCTCGTTCGCAAACGGTGCCGGTACAAATCACCGTCGACGATGTCAACGACAACAAGCCCATCTTCAAGTTGTACCCATTCAAGGCGCAAGTGGCCGCCCTTGTCCAGCCCGGCCAGATGCTGTTGCAGGTGAGCGCCACCGACGCCGACCAAGGTACCAACGGTGAAATTGTCTACAGTCTGATCAACGACGGTGCAACAAGTGGCAAGTTTCGCGTCAATCCCAATACGGGCGCCATCAGTGCAACGCAGACGCTAGCCAGCGAGAATGGCCGCCTACTGCACTTGGAGGTGATGGCCCGTGACAAGGGCAATCCACCGCTCAGCGAGACCGGACTAATTGAGTTGCAGGTGGGTGATGTGCCGGCCGGTGTGCCCAGCCTACGCTTTCCCAATGACACGTACGCCGTTAGTTTGGCGGAAAATACGCCGGCCGGTGTGTCAGTTATCAAGTTGAACGCCGTCCGCAGTGATGGGCGACGACAGAAGATCAGCTACAGCATAACAAGTGGCAATGACGGTGACACGTTCGCTATTGACGGCAGCACTGGTGAGATTAAGGTGTTGAATGCTGACCGACTGGATTATGAGACGATTGTTGGCGAGGCGGTGGACAAAAGCGGAGAGGCGTCCGACGGACTGCAGTTGATTGTGGTGGCACGCACCGATGGTGCACCGCTCCTTTATGCGTATTGTAAGATCAATGTGGTGCTGCAAGATGAAAATGATAATGCGCCACAATTTACGCAACAACAGTACACGGCGGCGGTGTGGGAGGGCAATAACAAGGGCACTTTTGTGATGCAAGTGGCGGCGTTTGACGCCGACCAGGGCACTAATTCACATGTGTTGTACCACATTGTCGATGGCAATCATGATAATGCATTTATTATTGAGCCAGCGTTCAGTGGGATTGTCAAGACGAATATTGTGCTGGATAGAGAGATTCGCGACACTTATCGACTGAAAGTTATTGCCACGGATGAGGGTGTACCACAAATGACGGGAACGGCCATTATTCGGGTGCATATTGTCGACGTGAATGATAACCAACCGACATTTCCACCGCACAGCATCATTAGCGTCAGCGAAGGTAGGTTTTTTGTTCTCTTGAAATGCATTTCAAAACTAAAGAAAAATCCTAAACAAAGAAAGATGTTAAAATCTTAATGGTCACATTCAACTATAGAAGCACTTTAACAATTAACACTGCTATAACATCTTAGACGCATACTAATTGATAAAGTGGCTATTGTAATCGTGCTAATTAATGTTGGAAGCTATTTAAAATGAAGGAATCCCGTAACTCTAACCGAAATTGTTATCTATTTACAGGAACTGAAGTGGGAACAGTGCTAACCACAGTCTCGGCCAATGACGTGGATACAAATCCAGCGCTAACTTACAGCATTGCTGAGGATCAGTCAGATTTCGAAACGTTCTCCATAGATCGCTTCAGTGGAAAGGTCGTTCTCCGTAAACATCTTGACTATGAAATTATGCAGGAGTATCTGTTAAAGATCATCGCATCAGATACGGCGCATGTTGCCCAAACCACGCTCACAATTCGTGTCACTGATGTCAATGACAATGCTCCAATATTTCAGCAGGCAGCCTACCACAGTTCCTTGCCAGGTTTGTTGATTTGAATTGGATGCAATGAAACTTTGTACTTATTTGAATATGTTTCAGATAAAATTTTAACAACAGACATTGAGGTTCTTACTGTCAATGCAACTGACGAAGATTCCCAAATGAATGCCAACATCAAATACTCAATTGTCAATTCTGCACCAGGATTCTCAATTGGGGAGGCAAATGGAAAGCTATTCGTTAACACCAGTCGCATCAATCGTCCGATCAAGGGAGATATTGAGTTAACGATTGCTGCTACAGATTCGGGATCGCCACCCCTTAAGTCAGTTACTACAGTTCGTCTACATGTCAATACCAATCATCATGCCAAACCGCAGTTTACACAAAATCAGTACAGGTAATGACACATACGATTTCTGAATTTAAGGACATTTTTAACAATTTTTTTTATTTCAGAGCTACGATAAAAGAAGACGCACCACGTGGCACCGTCATCCTGAAATTGACGCAGGACATCATTGATTCTGGCTCAGTTCATGATACGGTTTTCGAGATAGTCAGTGGAAACGATGACGGAGTGTTTGAAGTAATTCACCACTCAAACTCCATTGTCCTGGTTAAGTCCTTGGATCGTGAGGCTACTGATAACTACAAACTTCGTCTTGTTATGGCTGAGCGTGGCGTCCCAACTTCACGGGATGACAACTCAACTGCAATTAATGTGTTTATCACCGTCGATGATGCCAATGACAATTCGCCAGTATTCCAGCCGGGAGATTATGAGGCTACAATTAGTGAGGCGACAGCCCTAAAGTACTCAATCGCTAAAATTCTTGCAATCGACGCTGACATGGAGAGCTCACCCAACTCTGAAGTAGTATATGACATCACGTCAGGCAATGATGCTGGAACCTTTTCAATTGATCTGGTTTCGGGAATGCTCTTTGTGAATAACGTGTTGGACTACGACCTGGGACAATCGACGTACAATTTAGTGATTCGTGCTTGTGACAGTGCACCCGTTCCAAAATGCAGCTTGGCTCCATTTTACATAAAGCTAACTGACGAGAATGATAATGAGCCCAGATTCCCAGTCACCGAGTATATGGAGTTTGTGGGTGAAAACGAGCCAGTTGGTGTTAGCATTTTCACAGCCCGTGCCACTGATATGGACAAGGGAAAATTCGGAAAACTTAATTACAGCATTGAATCATCAGCGGCCAGTGGTTACTCTGACATTGATGAATCGTGGAAGTTGTTTAGGGTTGATCCTGAAACTGGTATTGTGACAACAAATGCAGTCTTTGACTATGAACTTAAGAACCGATACACATTCACCCTTAAGGCAAGTGATATTGCTGGTGAAAGTGCCCGAGTCAAGGTGAAAATTATGGTTGAAAGTCGCGATGAATTCAGTCCCCAATTTACCGAACGGACGTATCGATTTGTGTTGGCCACAACTTCCTCGGAGTATCTTCGAGTTGGCCACATTGTCGGACACGTAACAGCCACTGACCGCGATAAGGGACCAGATGGACGTGTAGTGTATCAACTAACGACTCAACATCCGTATTTCAAGATGAATCGCACTACCGGGCAGGTGATTTTGAAAAAGAAACTTGACAATGTTGCATCAGCTCTAGAATCAGGACGTGATGTGAGTCTGGTGGTGACAGCCAGCTCTGGTCGTCAAGGTTCACTTACAAATATGACTGTTGTGGAAATTGTTATTGATCCACTCGCTGATCCTGGCAAGAATCTAGCAAGTTCAGTTGGCGATTCACCTGCTTCAGCTGGTGGTGGAATAGCTGATTGGGTTTTGGGACTCTTAATATCATTTGTTCTGGTGATATTGTCATTCGCGGCCGTATTTGTGTTTCTACATATGCGCAACAAACGACACAAACATGTATCAAAGCCAAGTCTTAGCACTGATACAGTGGGAAACTCAAACAGTTACGTGGATCCAAGTGCATTCGACACGATTCCAATTCGAAATACAGCCACAAGTGTGACAGCTAGTGGTCCATTTGCTCCGCCAAAATATGATGAGATTCCACCGTACGGTCCACATACGGCCAGTTCGAATTCCGGAGCAGCTACCACATCTGAACTCTCAGGTTCCGAGCAGTCAGGATCGAGTGGTCGCGGTTCCGCCGAAGATGGTGAAGATGGCGAGGACGAAGAAATCCGAATGATCAACGAAGGTCCGTTGCATGATGGTCTGCACAGAGGCAGCGATGATGGACGATTATCCGATGTATCCGTGCAAAATACCCAAGAATATTTAGCTCGTCTTGGAATTGTTGACAATTCAACGACAACAGGTGCAGCGTCCACATCATCCCGCCGATGCTCTGAGAGCATCGGTGTTGGCAGTACCAAAGACACAATGATGCACCATACACTGCCGATTGGCACGTTGCACATGTTTGACGAAGAGCCCAGTGAAACGGACATAACAAATTTAATCTACGCCAAATTGAACGATGTCACGAATGCCAGTGACCGGGCCAGCAGTGCCGATGAGGCGGCCACCACCGCCGGCAGTATAAGCGCCGCCGTCGATCATGTGATGGTGATGGGTGGATTCGGTGATGTTCCTGTCGTCGGTAATACCGGCCCTTCCATGACTGGCTCGCTTAGTTCGATAGTGCACAGTGAAGAGGAGTTGACGGGCAGCTACAACTGGGACTATCTGCTTGACTGGGGACCACAATATCAGCCGTTGGCACATGTTTTCTCAGAGATCGCCCGCCTCAAGGATGACACGTTATCAGTGCACAGTGCCCAGAGTGGGGCGTCCAGTGCCAAGAGTAAAGGTTCCATACACAGCGCTCCAAAGCATATACCACCACCGCTGTTGACGAATGTAGCGCCGCGCTCCATCAATGTGCCGGTGCTGTCGTCCCGTGGCAGTGGCAGCCATCACTCTGGCTCGGTCAACCAGTATCACTTGCCGCGATCGCCAATCAGTCATGATACGCCTGGTGGTTTTAGTACGTCATCAGCAATGTCGCCTAGCTTCTCGCCATCGCTGTCGCCGTTGGCAACTCGCTCGCCGTCCATCTCGCCACATGTGGTGGCGTCTGGAGTTCCTACAGCTCATCATATGGTGTCCCTGCCACGTCAACCACCGCAGCCGACGCAGCGGAAGACACTGGAGTCGGAGATTCGTGTTCGAATATAGGATTGCACTAAAATTTAAGTAGATTGAGCTCGGGCTGTGTTATTTAGAAACTTTGGATCCTTCGTGTTTAGGTCGGTAGTTTGAATATGAGTTTTTCTGTTTTGCTTAAAATAAAGGATAACTGTAAAATATGTTTGAAAATGAAAAATTAGACTGCAATGTTATTAGAAGTTAGGTTAGGTTCTAAGTAGACCTTTGCAAATTATACCGGATGCGTGTATATAAAATTCTGTTTTATGGAAATTCAGTATACGTTTCATAGAATTAAACACTAATTAATTTAAAAGTCGAGCAGAACATGTAAATATTGCTACTAAGTTTACAGTTAGCGACTAAGATGTCGAAGATTTGGGCGACGAGCTTCATGCAAAACAGCTTTAATGATGCTTAAATCTAAATTAACCGAATTTTAACGAACATGACTGAAATTGTTCAGCTAATTCAAATCATTTATCATGTCATTTATCCATCAACAAATCTTTTGCCATTCCAGTAAAATCATTTAGCGGCGGTTACGGTTCCGTTGTCATCTCAATCTTACTTATAATCGCCATAACGACTGTACCATAAAATACAATTCGACAAAATCCTTACAATTTGTAATCAGCGATGACGTATTTATAGTTTGAAGAGTGCGAAAATTGTATAAAGTTGTAGGTTTAAAGACTCAAAGTATAGTTAGCTAGTTGGTTAGGAGTTAGCTTTTAAGATTTGTAATAATTATGTACAAATAAAGTAAAGACAGCAGATTTACTATTCCCTACTTTTAATAAAAGTAGGCATTATTAATTGTAATTTGTAATAATAACTAAATAGTATTTGAAGTGAATGTGCGAGTGTGAAGCTATTAAAATGAAAATGAAAAAATACAAAATTTCTGTGTTCTGATTAAAAATTAATTTGTGGAAATATTTCAGATAATTTTTAACGTCTTACGATTTTACAGATTCCTTTGACGCTAATTGAATTTTTGGTTGACCCCAAAATGCTATTTTGATGTGATTTGTTACGATAATTTCACCAATTTCGTTTTCAGGATTAAAAAAAAATATAAATTTAGAAACGTAAGAACTTTTTTAGAGAATTAAATGACAGTCTTCCTTGAGAACAACCATAATTAATTATATGGAAATTAATTATAAAGGTTAAAATTTGTTGGTCGGTATAATCTTATTTAAATGTTATTTAATGGGAAGTTTCCTTGCTGCCTTTCCTATATATCAATTATATTGATTTTGAAAGCTTAGGATGCAGAAATTTTCTAAGCTTTTAAAGATTCAAACTCCATGCAAATCTCATGCTTCAAAGTTCAATCCAATCAGATTCTAGAAAAATTATTCCAAACGACCAATAAGCTTTAACACACCAAGAACATTCAATTTGATATTTTATTGTGGAATTATGTTTTGCATGTTTTCTTGGTTGGTGAATTTGTATGTTTCTCTCCCTTGTGTTGCATCATTCAATGTACATACAATTAAATTGAATTTTGATATCTATTCTAATCAGTCTACATGTGATTGATATAATATAATATAATATAATATATAACATAGTATGTGTTACAATAATATACGTGTCCGTGGCTGTATAATATATAATACCGTTCACAGTACAATAACATTTTTACATAATTTTTGGTTTTTGTTGTTTGTTACTTTGTGTTTAGTGTAAGACTTAAAGATACGAACATATCGGTTAAGGTGAGTGGAGTTTGACACGTCCATATGCGGTATCTGTTTCTTGATTTTACATATACAAATATTTCTTAAACGGTAATCGGTATATATTTAAATTAATATTAAATACATCAAAAGGTAATTGATATTTTTAACTTTGTTTAGTATTATTCGTATCAAATATGTTTGGTTTGTTGCTATAAATTTTAAAATTGTATTGAATCCTGCTGACAGGACTATGAGATTTTTGGCGACGAATAATCTAATACTTTTTTCATTAACGGATCGTGACACTGGGGTAAAGGTTTATAAATTAGCGACATTTAGTCTTTTTAGGTGATAATATGTTTCTAACATTGATAGATTTTGAATGCATTTATATCAAAGTGTGTGAATTTTACATGAAGGACCCTTATTTGTCTATATGGGCTATTTTGTTAAGTTAAATCTCATTACAACTAATGGTAATTTGTTTTTTATAAATTTATTTCACTTAAATCCCGATTGCATCTTGTAAAAAATGGTTTTAAATTGTTTTTTTTTTCGTTCGAACTAAAAATTGTAAACAATTTTGTTTCCCCAAAACCAAAGGATAACACTAATTGAACATGTTTCAATTTAAGAATTATTGTTGTTTATTGTTATGCTCGTAGTTCTCGTGTTTTTTATTTGTATTTGTATAAAATGCTTATTGAAAGAACTTTAGTTCAATAAGGATAATAATCGTACCAAAGAATAAATAAAACATAAAAGTTTGACGTATTTTTAATATACTTTGCAAGTCACGAATGCCACCATCGCGAATCTTGGCACAAGGAAGCACCATGACCTTGTCCATTAAATTTGTTTCGATTTGCATTGATTAGTTGCATGTTTAACAATCAATTTTATATTGTTAAAGTTAAGTGATTGCATGCCATAACATTTTTACGGTTACGAAATTCATGAATTATTTAAATAAGTTTGTTATTGTTTAAAATTATATTTAAAATGTTACGTCATGTTTTAGAAAAGTATTATCTTGGAAAACGGTATTTCCAATTGACTAAAAGAAATTCACTTATTACAAGTTCACAAATTTTCTATGAAATGGAAGTTTATGGCAAATCAGAAAAAAAAACTCTTTCTTCTCTCTTTAGCTGTTAAAATCAGACAGATTAAAAATATTGTAAATATCAACCCTTCACCAATGAATTAAGAGTTTTACAGTCTTTTTAGAGAATAAAATGGTTCCAATGATTTTTCTTTTCGAATAAAAACTGTTACCAAAATGGGCCGTAATATTGCATCCTTAGCAAATACATTGAAATGTTAATGTTAGAAAATGAAATCAATAAATCCTAAATATTTTACAAAAATATGGTTCTTTCCAATTGTTGAGCCCACGTTTTTATTTTATTAATGTTTTTCTCACTTTTTTCAGGCATTTTATATTTGACATTCACTTTACCTTCACAATTTTTAAATCTGAATTTAGTAAATAATGAAATTCATCTAATCCTTTTCAGATTATCAAATTAAACGTTATTTTTCCCATATTGACATTGTCCATTTAAATTATACATTCGCTTTAAAATCACGTATTTTAGTAAAATTGCTTAAGTATATCACTTTATAAATTGTAATCCGTGGAACGGTCCAATAAAAAAAATATTTCTGCACCAATTGAGTTTTGTTAATCAGTTTATCGTTAAAAATTAATTTAAATGGGTGGTATTTAAGGATGTTTTCTGAGCAAATACATGTTTTTTTATTCATTTCGACGGTTCTTCTTTTGATGACTTCTAATTGTGGCAACAAGAAACCACTTTTTAAATTTTACAACCTAAAATCAACGAAAGACCTTGAATAAAAACGCCTATCCAAGATCGTTTTTTGGATTGTCAGCATTTAGGCGTTTTTGGTATGAATATTTTAAGGATTGCTGTTTGACATTGAAATCAACTCTTCGTATAAATTTGCTATTAAAAACATTTTGTGTAATTCAATTTAATTTTTTTAGGTTTATAAAAATAGACTCTCGATGTGAGCACCGAAGAGAATAAACTAACGCCAAAAAAATGCGTCACAATAACATTTACAATAATAAACGACTACAAGAGTATAATGGGTCATTAACAAAAGCATTTCTTTATCAATGAGTTTTTGTTTTGCAAGTCCTCTAACTATTATGTCTATGGGAGTTCCATATAATGAGCTCATTAAAGGCTTAGAATTAAAAGTTTCAACAAAACCGAAGACCACCAAGTGCGGCCTCAAAAAGATAGATTCCAAAATGAATTTTAATCGTGCAAAATAAAGAGGCATAAACAAAAATAACTAAATTCCTATAGTAAATCAAATAAAATTAAATATCTGCATTTTCCTACACTGACACTATCAGGAAAATGAACTTCCCTGAAATCACTCAAAGCCAGGTAGAATCTTAATTTTTACTAACTGCATTCTGTTGCAAGGGAGTTGTACAACTCATCTCAACGATTACCGAGTCGGGCAGCGATCCCTTGCGATCGATATCAATCTGGCCATTACTGCCGCCATGGATGATGTGGCCATTAGGTGTAACCGGCGTGTCCTGGTAGAGAACGGCCGCATCCAATGCCATGAGCTCCTTCTTTGACAATTGCTCCACAACAGCGGCGGCGTAACAGTCGCCGAGCATGTTGTTTGTTGTGCGAATTCGGTCACTTGAAACAAAAGCAAATTTTATCATCGACTAATCTAACCAATCTTAAAGTAGCACCAGTGTCGATACTTATTGCTTAAAAACTTACACAAACCAATCGATTGCAAACAACAAGGTGACATCCTGAACGGGCGCATTGATGGCGGACAGCACGACCAGCAGGAGAACGAGCGCAGCACTGGGCACTGATGCCGATGACATGGAGGCGGCCGTCGATGTCAGCAGCACGGTCACCAGTTCGCCAAAGCCCAACGTCATGCCGCTCATTTGCGCGATGAAAATTGACGCCACCGATATGAAAAGCGCCGTTCCGTCCATATTGATGTTGCAACCGATCGGCAAGACGAAGCGCGTGATGCGCGAGTCAATGCGAAGACGTTCGTTCATGCAACGGAATGTGATTGGTAGTGCGGCAGCCCTTTAATTAGTTTATTTCAAAAAACCAGGAAAACAACCGATAATTTGTAAAAATCAAACGTAAATATGTGAAGAAAGTATTTTGAGTTGAGAATTTGTCTGCTTGTTTGTTTGTTTGTTTGTTTGTTTGTTTGTTTGTGTACTGGCTTGTTTGTTTGTTTGTATGGTGTGGCAATAATGGTTATCTCCAAAACACAACAGAGAGTATAAGGTATATGTTTTAGAAGCAGACAGAAACGAGTGTAATGCAATAAGATAGTAATGAGTTGAGCACAATTGTTAATGCATGAAATCATAAATTGGATACATAAATTAAAACAGTCAAACATACAAACAGAAAAATGTTTGTTGTTACTATGGTTTGTATTAAGAACTAACGTTGATGCTGTTGCAAACGCCGTCAGCATTGGATGGATGAGACCGCAGTAGAATTTCATGGGGTTACGCCTTAGGAATACAAAGTAAATGGCCTGCATCACAATAAACTGGTAGAAGAAGACGCCGATGGCGATCGTCACAATGAACCACATCAGCTGTGACATAACTAGCGACAGATCCGATACGCCAAGAATTTTGCCGGCTATGACACTGCTTATACCGACCGGTGTCAGCCACATGACACCCGTCACCATCTTCATGACGACATCGAAGACAGCCGAAAAAAAGTCAATCACCACCTGTCCCTTGCCGCCGATGGTTCCCAGCAGAGTGCCGAACACCAGACAGAAGAAGACGATGCCCAGTGTGTTGGTGCCCGGTCGGTATTTGATGACGCGCGTCATTTCCGGCTCGGTGGCGTCTGTCGCCGTCACAAATCCGGTATCGTTGACGGTGTCATTGTAATTGAAGACGCTATGCTTCGGCTCATACACGGTGTGGGCTTGCTGAAAGGCCGCTTGAAAGAGATTGTCCGGGAAAATGTTCCTGCATCAACCCACCCCCAGAAAAAATGCATGACTAAATATCATTAGTTGTAGGATAAATGATCATACCGTCCCAAATCCAGAAGACTGTCCAACAGATTCGCCTGCTGACGATCCACATTTCTATTGAGATTGCTGTGCATACCTGGATCACCAGGATGAATTAGTGTGACTAGACAGATGCCGAGGGCAGCATTGAAGAATGACGTTGACGCAAAGTAGACGAGAGTACGAAGGGCGATGCGTCCATTCATGCGGGCATTCAAACTGGCGGAGCCGGCTATCAGGCTCGATATGACCAGCGGCAGGATCATTAGTTTTAACACTCGCATGAATAATTCACCGGGATAGGCAATCAACATAATTGAATCAGCGCTTAAGTTAAGCGGACGCAAACTCAATCCTAGAGAGAAAGAGAAAGACAAATGTGGGTGGAAGCAAAAAATGTCACATTAAATATGATTTTTTTTTTTTTTTGAACTGAAAGGACGAGAAGGGGGTGGGAGCGCCATCGATCGCATAACTTTTGTAATGGTTAGATAACGAGTTGAGCAGGAGGAGACATGTAAACATTTGGGGCTTTGCGTGTGAAGAAAAAATGTTGAATGTTAAGGTTGACAATGGTTTTCAATGTCAGGATCGATGAATAGGCATTTTCAGGGAGACAATACCCAATTTGGAAGATGGTATTTTCTTTACCACAAAGAACGTTTTATTAAAAAAAAAAATTTCGATTTAAAAGCATTCAGTCATTAGGAAAGGTCAAAGACATCCTCCTTCATTGACTTCTTGTTTTCAACGATTCTATATTATGTCAACATGTTTGCTGACGTTATTTATGAATCCCACCTCCTCAAGTTACTCGTTCGTTTTGTTATATATCACTGACGGTGCTAATTTCAAAGCTAATAATAGGATTTTATCGGATTACTCGAACATGTGTAGGTGGCAACGACAAATTAGGAAGACAAACTATTCATAAACAAAAAAAGCTCGCTGACGGAAGCTTCACACACAAAAAATTGACAATCAATAAATTGATTGTTTACTGAATCTCTGATGCTCCCAGTTTAGGTTGATTGGATCGTTGAACAACAACAAAAATTCCATCTTCAATTACTTACCTAAAATAACACCCAACAGCACACCAGATAATGTAACCAGCAGCATCAGATTTTCGCTGAACCATTTCCTGAATCCAGTTAACTCCACTGGTGCCTCACAACGTTCCGTTGTCTTTGATGAGCACTGATTATCACTGGTGCCAATGATTGGTGGTCCCATTTTGGCGAACAGATAATCTGAAAACTTTTCCGATTGGTCCATTGTTAATTAACTGTTACCGATGCGGCGTAATCCTTTTAAGGATTCGCCCTTTGTCTAGTTCGTTAAATATGTGACTTATTGACTCCGTTTTTAGGATTGTTCTGTAACTGGTTTACGAAAGGCTGGCGCGACGCTGCACAAATTATCTGTTTTATTGGGCGACAAAAGCGCGCGCTATTCGACGGTACGGATGGACGCTTTCAACAATCGCCGATAATCAACCACCAAAAGCTCTAGCAATTTAACAATTCCGATTGCAGATTGCTGTTTAACTGGCACACAAATTATGCTCGCTGTTTCTATGAGTCACTTGCACTTCCTACTGGGTTTGTTGCGACTCTATCAAACAAAAATGTAGGCAACTAGGTCGGGGTATGGCTTCGATGCAATGAGTGGGTGGTGATAAATGCAGAAATTCACACGAGCACAGAAACACAGACACGGAATGTCTCTATTCGTGAGATAAGAAGAACGTCTATTGATTTTTCTCAGTACAGCTTATGAATGCAGCTTCCCTTGTTCGCTCTGGGTTGTCGTTTCCGTTCCAAATGCACTTTTTCCACGGTATAATTGCAAAATTGTTTTCGAAATTCAGTTCGCGGCCAATTCCCGGAAACAAAGTGAGCCGATTATAAATTTGAAGTGCCTAGATTGTTTGAATTTGAGACGGATTTTATGGACAATCGTTAAAACTGCACAACTTTCTATCAGCGAAAAAAATGTAAACTGTCTGTCCTCTCTTTAAGCAGCTTGCGGGAATGTTTAAGCACAACTGATTTCAACGCGAACTGGCATGGATCTGAAGTCTGAACTGGCCGAGTAACGCGCGGGAGCACATTGCACATAAGGCTGGAGCGCGCGCACATGCCAAACTCCTCGCATCTCCTTCATTCCTTGTAAAACAGAATTTATCGATTTTGCCGTCCGCCGTATATGGGAATATTTGAAAATTCATAAGACCGGCTGATTGGCATAAACATGGAAGCCACCCTAGTTGTCTCACTCTGACAGCGCCGTTTCCTTCAGTAGCTGTACTTACTAATAGGAATCTCCGGCATTTTACAGTGCAGTCTAGACTGGGACAGCTCATATTCGCCAAACCACCACCCTCCAATCGGAGCGGTGGGGTCGAGGGGATACCCAAACGGGGACCTACATTATATCAATTGAGTGGCGGCGTTGTAGCGAAATGGATCAACTGACTCTAACAAAATCACATGCTGACTTAGAAACGCAGTTTCTTAGGATTATATTATTGGACAGATAAGAATGTGCCAAGTTCACACTTTGTGAACATGTCTCTCTAATTATGTGATTAAATAAAATTCTGTAGTTGAAATGTTTTATGGACACACATCGGATTAGGAGATGATGACGCGGTGGGAGTTGCGAGATGCGAATATTCGTGGGGTGGGTCAGGATTGATTCATCGTCTGAGGCGATTATGTTCTATTTTCTTCGACTAAAAATATTGAAGGCAGATTTTTTATTGTCCTACTTTGCGCTAAAAGCTCTTTTGAAGGATTGCGTCTTTTAATGGCTTTGTGACTGATTCTTGTGTTCGTAAAGAATTGTTTGTATGTCAACAGTAAGTAGTTAAGAACAAGGTCAATGGTTAAATCTTGACTTGGACTTGGAAATGTTTAATTTTTTTTTATATTTACATGAATTGAAAAAACAGAATTTACATTCATTAAGAATTACAATTCAATTAATTTCGCAGAATCTACGAGAACAATTATAATTCTTCGTCTTAGGTTTCTTAAGAGTTTGATCTGTTGTCTATCTAAAAGTCAATTACAATCAAAACTTTTGTTATCCAAAATTCCAAATTCATACATAAGATTCAGTTTGATGAGTCTTTTGTGTCGTACGAATTAAGCAAATGTGTTAAAGCGAGCATCACGTGTCAATCTTAAAGGTCACATGTGATACACGTTTAATATATAGACGTTGATTTTGTTAAGTAATTTTGATCGATTGTTGAAAAAATGTTAATCAATGGATTTGGAAAATGGCCAGAAACATTTCATAGCAACTGTAGACATCTTTATTAGACATTTGGCTCGCGCTTCACCCAGAACAAATGGTTTATGAAAATGCTGCTTCTATATTTGCGTACATGATTGATTGGCATCGTTATTGACTTCTTCAATAAGCACATAAACCTAATTGATAATATATAAGAAACGAAAAGACATCGACTATAGTCTATAGGAGTGTCTCCCATCTAAATTGGCTCGATAAATTGTGGGTCTCGGGTCAATACCAACAATTCACCAATAAAGTAATCAATTGTGCCGTTCTCCTCATCCATTCGCGTGATTAGACACTTCCAATGGCAGATCATGGTCATAATATTTGATGTCATCAAGGAGGTTAATTTAAAAGTACTCAACTACAATTATTGATGAGTGGCTTCAGGCGTCTTGATTTGTTTCAAATTATTTTTAAGACAATAGCACTCAAATCAATAAGCGATTGAGTCGCGTCTGTCGCAATTATTTATTATTTTTATATTTGTGCGTCACTGGTTGCACAAAATTTTGTGCAGTTGCAGTTGGTCTTGAATGTCAATATATTGTTGTAATAAGAAACAGGGCTTCCTTACGCAAATGCAGTGCCCTTTCCATTATCAACCCTATGGTTGCTGAATCTCCCTCCCCGTTTAATTGAATTAGCATTGACTTTAAAGGGGTGTGACTTTTGCGGTTATATAATGAAGATCCACTGCAATGCCAGCTCGATTTTATGCAATTTAATGCTGCAAACTTACGGCATTTGTATACAATTTGTTTATCTTTAATTATAGCGATGACATCTTATCATTTGGCCCATTACGGCGCACTTAAGTCTTCAATTCAACTCGTTTATGATTAAATGGAGATGGCAATAAGCTTGGCGCTTGGCGATACGTGCGCGCTTCAAATCAATCGCGCAAACACGCAGCAAGGGAAGACATTCGCGATTTTCAGCGGCTTGCATATTCGCTGTATGCTGAGTATTTTGAGAATCTGTGGCGCGGTATCATTTAACGACATCGTCGTCATGCGGCGACAATTTCCGATCAACAAATTTAAAAATAAATTAACCGGCAAAATATACATTATTTTATAAAGATGCACAATGGCAGGACGCAGTCGTACAGTTACAGATTATATTTGATTCAGTGGAAACTTTCCAACTCAATTGTGCGACACATGTGACTGCATGTGGCTGTTACAATGATCTATTGGCACGGAGAGCTACTCAACACTTTTAAAACTCGTGAGCAACAATTTGACCTTGAAAATGATATCAAAATTAAAATGACTTAAAAATTAAGTTACAAAACCCATTTCTAGAACATATATCAAACACAACTTTTTATAAATAAGAAATTACAAGTTCATTTTCAAGGTCATTGCATTTTATCATTCAAAGAAATCTAAAAAAAATAGTAATCTTCGACTTACGTTAATACAATAAGAGAAGAAACAAAGAAATGTTCTCTACAATATTTATTTATAATTCTTCTTTATATCGTTTGAGGTTTTGAAATAAGAAAACAAAATTGTAAAAAACCCTTTTTCAGTTTTAAGTAAAGCAATAGATTTAATCATTATCATTTTATGACTGTCTTTAGACGGTAAAGCTAAAAATATGTTAAACTCGTTCGTTAAATGCTTGAATCGTTTAATATTTATTAGTACAGAACGTCTTGACAACTTTCTTCAAATTTATTTGCCATTATCAATAATCGTCTAATGGCGTTTGATCATGAAATCACTCTTATTTTAAGAACGGAAAGTTCTCTCTAGCCAGACTAATCGATTCTTTGCATTCTTCTTTTATTGGTATACACAAAAAAAAATCTTCGATTAGCGAGATTCAAATGAGAAAAATTTAAATTATAGCTTGACGAATTCTTAAGACGTTCTAAATAGATTAAACAATTTACTCAACAATTTTAATTGAGACAGGAAGTTAAAACCATTGTTTTTTGTATATCCTTGTAAAGGACACAAATACATAATCAACCAATTAAATCTAATCTCAGCATATTTACAAAGATAATTTACATTAAATAATTCATATAATTCTAAAAATAAAAACTAATAAAACAAATTGACATGGTTTTCGAGTGTACGCACAATTTGTCTTACAATGGAAGTTTAGTTCAGGCATTGACGTGCATCTTTCTAATTCGACGCCATACGACATTACCCTTTCACGATTTAAGGTCAAACATTTGTTCCAAATCGTTTAACAATATAATCCAAATTCATTTCATTGTTTATATCTTAACCAATTTTTTTTGGGTTGATAAATGCTTGCCGTTGATACCGCGACGACGATTAATGGCTTGGGCGTTTAGCGTCTTTGGAAATCTTTGAATTATAAATGCGACCGTTCCGTAGAATCGTTTATCGCAGTTGCAACTACTCAGCTATGAACTAAGTAGTTTTTGTCTTTTGATAACATTTCACTTAACACGAGATTTTTCGTGTCATTAACATTGATTCAGTAGCGGGGAAAAGGCGCTAAGATCGTGTGACGTTACTCTGTGAAGTAAGTAGTAGAACGCGAAACAGCGCAGCTTTGTGGGAGTCAATTGAATTTATTTTTATTCACACGCCAATTAACTAGCGACGTAGCGGTTTGACGCGGATTCATTTGTCTTGTCGTGTCTTTGTAAACTTTTTTAAAAGATTGAAAGTTCTTTTTAATAGATTTTCCTGTTTCAAAAATAGAAACACATTGACTTTGTTTTTATTTTAAAGATATCAGCAATCAGCTGATTGAAACGATTTTTTTTGGCGTTGCATCTTAAAAAGTACTCAATGGACATTTTGAGTAGAACTTTTTTTAATTTATAAAAAACTCATCAATATATAATATTTTTTTATAATTGTTATTATTTTATGGAAAACAAAGAATTACCACTAGCGATTTGTGCGAGTAAACAACGTTGATAAAAACCACTCAAACTGCTGAAACTCCTCGAAGAAACTTATGCTCATTTTACACCTTCTGAGCATTGATTTAATGAATCGCTCCGTCTTTAGAACTTTTTTCGTACCACACTTAATGCACTTGAATTCCGAACTTCCTCAGAGGCACTAAAAAAGCATGTGTCGCTGCAAACCACTTACGTGCAGTCTCACGTAATTGCGCTGAATTTAGAGTTTACGCCAAGTTATGTTTTCCGTGATTCTTGTTTCACTCAGGCCCTTTTTCTTAAGCGCTATTTCACTCTTTCACTCGACCACAAAGTTTTGCAGTTGCAAAATTGAAAATATTCCCTGACCTTTGCCGCTTTTCACTTGCGGTTATTAAAGGAATCACACAGATTAGTGTCGCGGTCTGTACCCAAAATAGACATGCCCAATTGGCAATTACCTTCGCGTTTAACACAAATATGTGCACTTATTAACACCACATCATCTCGCGTAAATGGTTTGGCTCTGACCAGAGGGATTTTACACCCAAAAAACCCAAAAAACACAGCAAACGATCATCAATCTCGTGATACAAATTATTTCAGGATTGGATCGTAAGAACACCAGTGACGGTCAGTTAATTGTCACGACTAATTTTAAATCATTCGGCACTTTTCTTTACAAATCACTTTTAAGATTGAGAATGAAAAAAGTAGTCTTAAAGCCAATCGCACGCACCGAAAGTTGGTGCATTCGGTATTGGATTAAGTTTGGACGCAGCTCTTGAATCTACAAGTCCGCTAAGTTCA
>JANSTS010008383.1:85020-99150 GCA_026546915.1 Sylvicola fuscatus | reverse complement strand
TTTTTTTTTTGGCGGTGTAGGACACGCAAATCCACTCAACTCACTTGAAAATAGATTGCATATGCAACGTGCTGCTGCCTTGCATTGTGTGGCGTCTTTTTGGCACAACAACTAGTGCACGCCGATTTTCTGGCACACACTTCTTTCGGTAAATGCGATGAACCTCTTAAGTCGTATTATCGAACGGATTCGGTGCGCTGATCAAGGAGAAATTAATTGGCAGAAGACTTTTGTGCGAAAGTTCGCAGGTGACTTGACTGTCTACGCCGAATGGGATGAGTAACTGAGGACTTGGCCAGTTTGAGTGAGTCTTGCTGCTGCGAATCAACCACCATCATTATAGAACAACTGGCTTTGATTGGAAAATTGCTCCAAAGTTAGTAGCTTAGATTAACTTTGTTTATTGTGAGTTATCGCCAAATTACTGCTAGCCTCTTTACAACCTTAATTTTTCTATTGTCTTTTACGTTAGCATTTTATTAATCAACTCAGTGCATCGCCATTATTGTTTTCTTATTCGCTGACTAGAAGTGAGTTGTTTATCTTAAGTCGAAAACGGAATGGAATGGAAGTGACATGATCGTGACAGGCCAAGAACATTTTTCATTTAAGAGTTTGTTGAACTAACATCATAGCTATGGACACTTAAGAATTTTTGGTAATACCAATTTTTTATGTTTTGATTTGAATATTGCGCTAAAATGTATTCAGCAAATGTAGCTGAAAATAACATAAAAGAGTATAGGTGAACTATAGGGTAAGAATATGTAATTTTTGACCAAACATAAAAAAATTCCTTCTTAAATTTGGAGTTTGATCATTTACTATAATGTTTTTATGGCAATTTATAATTTATTTCATATTTGCAATGTCAGTTTGGATTAAAACTCATTGTTCGTACAAAATTGTTTAAAAAAATCAATTTAATACAAATAATATATAAATAATTATGAAATGAATTTATTGTAAAACAATTTAGGGTACATTTTGCAATTTAATTGTTGGCAACCCTAGTCCGGTAACCATAATATATTATTCTTCAATCCTAAGATTTGTTTTATATATATTCCTCACTGACATTTACATAATTTTATATATAACACGGTCAACGCGATTTTGTTTACGTTAATCTTTATAAGAAAATTGACGTTCCGGTAATTGGAATATTCGAGAATGAGTATTGATGATTGAGGAATTTCCATTCGAGTGTTGATTAGATAAAAACGTGCCTTTCTACTTTATTTTGACAAAATACGGCGTAAAAAATTTTCTTAAATAATTAGATTGCAGTGGCTGAGACAGACCCTTCCAATAATTAAATACACCTTGACAGCATGGCTGATGATTCACAGAAGAAAAAGCCGATGACGGACGAGGAGCGTCTTGAACTGGCTGCCAAAATGGACAAGGAACTGGACGCATTTATTGACGGTCTTGAAAAGAAACGCTATGCAGATGGATGGCCAGAAGACAGATGGGAAGAGGTACTGTAAAACATAACCTCAAATCCAGTTTGTGGGAGTATTTCCTAAAAAAACATTAATGTTTGATTTTATTTTGTAGGAAATGGACAAGCATCCTTTCTTCATGAAAAAGGCACCCACAGAATTCGACGAAATGAATCCTTTAATGGCCGGCATGCAACAATTGAAATATGACAGCGAGGAAAACACTACAGAGGAGTTGACGCAGACCTACAAAGACGATGGCAATTTCTACGTGAAGCACAAAAAATATAAAATGTCCATTATCAGTTATACTGAAGCGTTAAAATTGCACTGTGAGAATGTCGAATTGAACGCCACAATTTACAATAACCGAAGTGCCGCCCACTTTTTCCTGAAAAACTATCGCAGCTCACTGAACGATGCTTTAAAGTGTTTGTCACTGAAGGAAGAGTACCCAAAAGCGCTGTGGCGAGCTGCCCAATGTGCATCACACTTGAATCGATTCGATGAATGTATTGACTTGTGTGATCGTATCTTGGGCAGTGATGGTACCAACCAACAAGCCATAAGCTTACGCGCTGAGACGGTTAAACGGAAAACGGAGCAGCTGCGTGATGAACGCAAAGCGCAGGTTTTAAAAAAGAAGTCAGAGGAGAAAACTGAACTGTTGATCAAGGCGCTGGAGCATCGAGATGTTCATTTCGAGGAGCAGCCATACAACAGTAGTGAAATAAAAGAGGAGTACTTCAAAAAACCAGCTTTGGCTCCACTTGAAAACTTTCCTGTACATTTGGACAATCATGAGCTGGTGTGGCCGGTTGCCTTTAGCTATCCAGAGTTTTTGTTTAGCGATTTCCAGCAACAGGTGGCTGAGAACTGTTCTTTGTATGATGTGCTAAGGGAGCTGCTGTGTGAACGTTTGCTGTGCGACAAGGAGCATAAATACAAGGCAGATAACGTTAATGTTTATTACGAAAATAGAAAAGCTGCCAAGGTTTTTAAGATTGACGTCCAGAAAACGATTAGGAACATTGTAGGCGAAAAGACGTAAGTTATCTTATATTTTTAGAGTACAATCAGATGCTAATTTAATTTTTTTTTTACAGATTTCTTGTAACAGGAGGAGCCATTTTGTTGTATGTTGTTCCAAAGGACTCTAAAATAGAGCAGGAATTCGTCAATCATCCACGAAGGAGTATTGTTTTTAATTAGGCATGGATTGCTCTGGAACTGTTTTAAGATGATGTTATTTTGTACTCAATTTTAATAAAAATTGTTATTGAAAGTGTGAAATTTGACTGGAGACTCATCGACATTAATCATCAAGAATAACTTGAGATCTACAAATTAAATTACCAGTTAAAGAGATTTGAATAAAATTAGAGATTTAGAACATCGTGAACTTGTACTGGACTATTAAGAGGATCGTTTTGCAGTTCAGATTAAAACAGGTTTGTGTCTTCGATAACTGTTATACTTTATGTTTTATTTTTATTTTTTGTATTAATTTTCCAATTATAATTTATGGTATTGAGTTTCTAGGTGCATACAAAAACAAATTTTATTAATCTGAAATGATTATTTCACGACGATTACTTCTAAGTCAGTAGCCATACTTAAATACTCATCCATTGGCTTAAGTTATTAAATTATGTATAAAAACTCATACATTCACAAATTCATATTGAATTTGGGCGTAAAATGCTGTAACCAGACGATCGTTCAGGCCTAACTCCTAAGACCACAACACCATCTTATTGTTAGGCCAGTTCACTGTTCTCCTGAAGAGGTTACCTGTAAAATCTCTATAAAACCCAAAATCCCAATAAGTGCTTCCTAATAATTAACCAACACAATGCAATTTTGTACCTGTACAAAATTCCCACCGTTGACTGTATTTCCTTTTATGCTGTTTGTATTCTGCGTCCTTTGGTTGTATTTGATCAAGCGACATACCGGTTTTTGAAATGTATTCAACAATACAACCGAAACAACTCAACAGCTCGTTTTCCGAAAGAACCCGAAGATTTCCGTTGTTCAATTTGGATTTTGGTGAGGCATTTTCTCCACTGAAAGCAAGGCTCCAGTTTTATTGAGTTGATTGTCGTGAACGGTACTTGCGTGTCATGCTTGCGCAATCGCATTTAGTTAATATCAATGTATACTTCGTTTATTAATTATTTAAATCGGTTTTTGAGTGTTTATTTCGGGTTTTAAGTGAATAAGATATGATGAATTTTTGTTGCAAAAAAGAATGAGACAGTGAAGCAAAAGATACAAGTGAATTACAAACAAAAAATGTATTGACAAACAAAAATATAAATGCAGTTTTGAATTGTGTGAAGAAAAAAAACATCAACCAAAAAAAAAAATTGTGAAAATCGTGAGCCAAACAAATGTGAATAAAATTATATGTGAAGGATAAGAGAAAAAGAATAATCTGAACATGGAATTTATCTGATTGTGATTTATCGATTAAAAAACGATCATTTCTCTTCGATGGACCTAATCGGATTAAATTTTTGGATTACCATTTCCTGCTACATCAACGCTGCAACCCCATTTGGATTATATTTAAATTTATAATATTTTATTTATTAGAAAGAGGTATATATAACTTGATATAATATTCTTAAGCCGTCTTAGATTTATTTTGCAAGGTCTTAAGGCGTTAGATAATTTTTTTATGGATCAGACTAGATTTCATCTTTAATTTTTCTTTTAAATGAAATTTACTAAAAACAATTATTTGAAAGAAAATGATCTTAATCCAAAAATCCCAACTTAACTCAAATATTTTCAACAATATATGTAGCAGCTACCTGTCAATATCAAAGAAAAATGCGCAAGATCTCTCCACTCTATTATGATTTATGAACAACAATCACGAATCCATCTACGCAACACAAAACCTTTATTTATAAGTGTTCGTTTATGCTGGCAAAGAGATATAGCATTATTTGTCTTATTAGTTTGCACTGAATAATAAGTTTGATGTCAGACGTATCTGTTTCGCGAATGAATAGCGTTTCCCACATAAGAAGCTGTACGGTACAGTAATTAAATTTCACATTCCTCACGCATACACTCAGATTTATGCTCACTTTTTGTACTTTGTGCGAGTATGTTTTTTTTTGATATAAATGGAAACAGCATTAACATTCGGCTATCTAAGAAATCGACGTTTCATAAACGGAGTTGCCTAAACGGTGGTATTAGCATAACTTGTAAGAAATGTTCACATACATTTGTTTTAATTGTCAATATTTACTTATGAGAATCATTCTTGTGATTTGTTAGTTTTTCGAAATAAGACTTGATTTAAGAAAATGAGTTTTTGTAAGAAAAAAAAATGAGAAGCTTTCCCACGTCTAGTGATGTTTAAATAAAAACTAATTAGGCACGAAGAAACGGTATTATGTAACAAACAATATTTACAGCAATATCTGACAATTAAAAATGTGCAAAAATTAATCACTTGTTAATAATTCAGTTGTTTTGGTACCAGGTGAAAAAAGCTGTTGATGAAGTTTTATTACGATCGTTTCTTAATTGGATTTCTGTTGCCATTCGCGTTACATACAGAAGTTTTTTCAACGGCATTTTTTTACATTAATCATCAAATCTGTAAATCACTTTAAAAAAAAATTACAAAAAAAAACTGTTTTCACACCATCAAAACCCATTAAGACAAAACTACTCAAAAACCACTCATAACTTTGAGTGTAATCCTAATTAAATCGCAATAAAAAATCAATCAGCCAAGAACGAATGATAAATTGCAGCCAAATACCGTCTAAAGCAATACAGGCAGCACTTGAACATGCAAATTAAAGTTGAACTCCATTAATCGCGAAAGCGCTGCACCTACACGATGTCGCCAAATCCACTCACGCGCCAACTTCGAATTGGCACAGCCAGAGAGCGGCCCCACCAGTTCCACTAAACGCACATAAATAATAACCATCTACACTAAATCAAAAATCCTCCAAAGTGTTGTAAATAAAAACATGCAATATGGTGCGACCGTAAATATCGAAGGCAGCCGACTAGAGAGCGCGATCACACCTGTTAACGGTTGCTTTAAGAAATTATGTGCTGCCAAAGAGGCAGCGGCAGCCACAGCAGCAGCAGCCAGCGTGATCTGTACCGCTGAATCAAACGCCTCAATGGTGTCAGACCTTTATTATAAAATACAAAACGTACCGATCTGACATCTAGTCGCCTAGCCACAATGCACTACGTCATGGTAGTTGGTACCCGGACTGGTATTTCGGTGAAGCGGAGAACTCACCAGCCGCCAGTGGTGTGGCTGTCAGGCCACATGAAAGCGAAACGCGTGCGGGCGCGCGGATCGCGCACAAATACGGACTTTTTCAATTTCAAATTAGAATTGACATTTTATTTTGTATTTATGTAAATTTTTTCTCTCTCTCAATTTTCGTTTTTCTGTTTTGCTCTCGCGCTTCGGTACTTTGCGGGCTTTTCTGTTTTCTATGCGTTTCATTCAAATTTAAATGGATGCCATGTTATTTTTCTAATATTTTTTCGATTTATTACAAAAAGGCAATATTATTAAGCGGCTAAAATATTGACTGAGGAGGAGTTTAGCGCAGATGCGTATTGATCGGTAATTCTATATGGTGGGATTCAGGTTTGGGAGCTGCGCAGCTCTATTCTTGCGGCCAGTCTCTTCTTGTCTGTCACTGCGATCTTTACTAATTGGCAAATGATCGTATTACGGGGTTATTATGTTAATTAAGATGGGAATTGAGGATGATGCCATTTTTTATTAAAAAAATAATATTTCATTTTTTCCGTTCGAATATTATTTATTCATTATTCCGGATTCATTGAGACGTTTTGTCACCTGAACGATCTTTTGTCGTCGTTTGAAATCCCTGCTGTTACTGTGGCTTTGGACAGGTTCCAAACGCATTATTTAATCTGTAAACTACTCAGATGTTTGTGTTCCAACTCACCTACCTCTCCACCAGCAAAGCCCAATGGGTCTACCAACTGAAAAGCATTTATATCCAAAAAGCTGCTATACAAGCAGACAGACGAAAAATAAACAAACGGGCCGCCATCTTGAATCGCTTCAACATAAGAGCCGCATTGATCGTTGCATTGCAGATCGTCGATCGACTCTATATGGCTTTCGCTTCTACACATCCATTAGCTCACTCCTTTTATTATTATTATTTGATGGTGTTGTTGTTGTTTTCATTTCCTTTTTTTATTTTTCGGTTACTCTCCAGTCTCCACTAACTGATCTTCAGTTACGTTGTTTTCTGTGTGTAGACCCGTTTTGTACTGCTGGCGCGTCTTACGTTTGCTGCTGTAGGTACGACGCTTATACAGGCGATCTCGATGCAGAGAGTCTGGCCAAAGTTATTTTTCCTCCTTCTTCGTCTTTGGTATTACATTGTTTCTGCATATCGAATTTATTCAATATAATGATAGAGTCGTGCAATCAACTTCCATTCAAATGTGTGTGCAATTAAGACATGGCTATTGGAACATTGAGCTTTTTGCGAAAACTTTGTTTATCTTAAAAATTACCATTACATATTTCCATAAAAAAATTGTTTTCAGGTATTTTTGCGTTGCAGTTAAAAGTAGTTAAAATATTCAAGAATTGCCAATTATCTGCATTTGCCATAAAATTCATAATCTTTACTTTAAAACATTACTAGATATCCACTTTCCGTATAAAAGTCATGTCTTAATAAGCCTCTTACGTTGGCAATTGGCATTACTAAAAAGCCAGCTCTTAGCGCTTCAAGCCAGCTGCTCAAATTAAAATATGGTAATCCAATCTCTATGGGACTCCTTCATTTAACTGTTATTGCATTTAACTCATCAGCATTTTGCATCTACAAGTCGTTTGCCACACCATCCCTTCCCGCCAGTTGGTACAAAAACTCATTATTTATGTGTCTGACAGTAGTTAGATGTTGCCATTAATATCCGTAAAAAGCTGCACTGCTGCCGCGAGTGCACACAACATGACGTGTGAGAATCGACGTTTGACTCCTCGCGTCATCCTGTCGCAATAAATAATTCAATCGCGACTCGCTTTTGTTCAACAATAATAATAGTGACTGCAATTCTCCGGCTGCGGTCAGTGGCATTGAATTTTATATGTGCGGCTGGCATCTTAAAACCGCTGGGAGACATGCATAGAGTGCAGATGCAGCGCCCGTTAAATGTTTACTGCCTGTATGTCAAAGAGATTGTAATTATAAAGTTAACAGCGGCCAGAAATGCAATTGTGCTGCACGAATGTGCAATAGGCGCAATTAAGTGTTTTCCTTTTCTGTATGCAAATTCACACTCATGACAATGACTTTATTTTTATGCTTTTATGCATCTGGGCTATATATATATATTTATGGTGCATCGATATTGTGTGTCATTGGGTGGCTGTAGCACCAATTATTTCTCGACTGTAATAAAATTCACGGCAAATTGTGATTTACATAAATCCACTTGGAAGATTTATTCTCTGCCCATTAACCTGTAAATAACTATTGAGTGATATTGATTAGAATTTTTATTGTAAGTGTCTGCTTTTACGTTTTCTTGTTTGATTTATTTTTTACTTTACTTGAACGGTAAACGGTGCAACGGTTATTCAAGAAATCTCTTTAGATATTGGAATTTACCACCGCAATAATTTTTCTGATTGGTATTTGCACTTTTGCAGCTTTAAATAGGAGAAGTCTAATTTGAGTGGTTTCTATATAATTTTGAGTGTTATAATTGTAATTGTCTTTAGTAGTCAAAGTGAAATAATCCTTATTTAAAATCCGAACCCTTTTATCTTTCTACGTCAATTGGGTATTAAGTAATTTAAGCAGTAAAATCTATACGCCGCAACAAATAAAAAATATCAATTAAATCCCTTTATTTGAAAACACTCGTTAAACCAAAAATCAACAACTGATTAGCATGGTTTTTTTATGTGCAGGATTTAATGTCTTTATACATTCTGCTGAGGTTAAGTTAACAATAGGAAAGCAACACAAGTGCCTCCGCATTTATAATTACACGTCTACTTCGTCCGCCCGACGCCGCCATTAAATCGTAATGCAGTAGTTTGAGTCTTCTGTTATTTTATGTTGCATACCGAATAAGCATATATTAACTAGCATATGTGAATAGAGTTGCGTCTGCCTGATACCTCAAGCATGTCTTATGAAAATTCAACAGATAAAAAATAATAAAAAAAAAAAAAACTACGGCGGCAGCGTCTAGAGTGGCGCGTATTCGTAAAAGAAGTAGCCGAAGCGCTTGAGCGGTTTACATTGGCGCTCATAAAAATGTGTGCACTCATTTACGGCGCATTGTGTTGCTCGCATGCAATTCGATACCCTATTTCAACAACAATAATTACATTCAAAGTATACAAATGGAAGTTTGTATGCAATTTTACCACCTAAAGTGCACTTGCATGTTTTTCTTTTTCTTTTCTTAATTTCCACACTGAGTACAATTTCATGGTTGTTTTAGTTGTAGTGTTCTTTTGAATGACAATTGTTTGCAATTAAATATGCAAAATAAATCATTTTCGAGCAAACAATAGTTATTCGGTTCCCAAGTGAGCGACTACGCGTTTGTATTCATGTGAACACGTACGAGGCTCCGTCGCGCCGCTAAGAAGTGTATACGCGCGATTACTTTACAATGGATTGTATAATTCTTATCGCTTAAAGTTAAACGTAAGCACTTCTGGGATACGCGTCCATCAGAACGACAGAACACTGCATAATAATGACTGGATGTGGTTTGGAAAAGACTGTAAACACTTGTGAAAGGCTTAGATTTCCACACGCCGCAAACACGGCGTCCCATATGCATGACTCACACACATAAATGCTGTAAATCACGTAGGGTTTCGGGGGCCACATATATGCTGTGCATTAAAGGAAGAAAAACACTCCAAAAATAATGGAATGACAACCAAAATATATAGAAAAACACCAGATAGGTAGTAAAAATTCACGTGATTTTCTTTATCAGGCCGAAGAATGCTGTTCAAATAAGCAGCCCGTATAGCTTTACTGAAGCCCATACAGATATCTTTTTAAACAAATATGCTGCCCCTGTATTTCCAAATACTTTTATTTGTTCAGTACCTTCCAAACGCGACTGTAGAGCCCAACACAATTACTCCAGCTGATAAGCGCGCCGCTCCACGAGTCCAAACGACTCTTTTTCCACCTTTTTTTTATTATTATCAAAACAAAACCAATAAACATGCACATTTCCACTGCGTCTTACTAACTGGCGTTTAAAATGTCTTTTCAGTTGTTCAGCACGCGCAGTCAACTGCGACGACGCCACAATCGCACCATGCCGACCGAGAGCGTCGCCATCATGGAGGAGTGCGCCCTGCCGCTAGTGCGTTCATCGCGTCACGATCAATTCCTGCAATCACCGAACTCCACCTCGTCCCAATCGTCGACAGCATCCTCCCAGCAGACAGTGCGCAACTCATCTGGCGGACGAACACCGTCCGCCGCGAACAGCTCCTACGAAGCTCATCTCGCCTACCAGCAACATCTGGCGGCTGGCATCTTGAATCCCGCCGCCCAGCACCACCACCGTGAGTCATCCGCCTTTGTACCTGTCCTGCCGTCGCGCGGCCTACGACCCAGCATGTACACCAGCATGCTGGAGGCTCAAGATCAGTTGAGCAAAGATGGCGGCGCCGCTAAGCGCAGCAACTCCAGCTACGAGCTGATCGCCATGATGGCGGACAAACGGAAAGAGTTGGCGCTGCGCGAGGCGGCCATGCTGTTGCCGCGTCCCGGCGGACAGGGTGGTGGGCCACAGCAGCCGCCGCCACCAGCCGGCATGTATCCGCCGGGAGCGTTCCTGGGTGGACCGGGACCCTCGCCGACTGGGCCGGGCACTTTTGCGTTTCCCGCGTCGGCGGGTGGACTGTTTCAGGCGGGCATGCCGCATGGAATGCACTCCGCCAGCCTGGATAGGAGGCTGTTGCGTGCGCCTGGGCGTGCGTCGCGCCCTAAGAAGCAATTTATCTGCAAATTCTGCAATCGACAGTTTACCAAGTCGTACAACTTGTTGATACACGAACGTACACACACTGACGAGCGGCCGTACTCATGTGATATCTGCGGCAAGGCTTTCCGACGGCAAGATCATTTACGTGATCACAGGTATGTAATTATTTTTTTTTTGTCTTTTCTGTGTTCTTGTCGTCTTGGAGAGGGATAATTTTTTCGGTTGTACTTGTGATGTTTTTTTGCTGGCTCTTATGGACATTGGTATCATTATGATGTTGATTTTTTATGGCACACGCTTGATGATGCCACATTATACACAAATGCACTGTAATTAAATCGAAGTGGCTCACTCGCATAATGTGCTTGTGGTTATGTCGTGGACGCTCTGCCTCGGACACAGGGAGATCATTAAATTAAGACGCTGTTGTATAGCAGCCGACATTGCGGCCTGGCTCTTTTTAATTGCCAACTTCGTTGTTCTTTGTATGAAACATCTAAGAGTAATGATTTTGCTATTCGAAAAAAAAACGTGCAGAATTTGGCAAGCTTTAGCGAAAAGCTTTGTCTTGCACACTGAAAGGCGATGCCAAAGTACCGTAAGACTTGTAAATTTCCTGCTTCAACCGTAAACTATCAATTTTCTGGTAAATATGTCAAAGAAGATGACTACAATTCACTGAAATAATTGATTTGTTTGACTAACGAACAGGAAACCATTTCGAAATCACATGATCGCCATATTTTTTATTCAGCGCGTGTCCCAGTCTTACCAAGAACCTGGGAACTTTTCAAGATTATGACTGAGTCAGTGCACAGCGCACAAACCTATCGATCAAACTCCTGATTGATGATCAATTCATACACACGCCACCTCGCTCCATTGGTACATTGTTTAGCTCACAGCACACACAACATATCAAACATGTTTAACATGTGTATACAGAATTAAATAATGTGTATGCTCGTGCATGGGCAGACAGAGTGATCGAGATTTTGTGGTTGCGATATAGTTCGGCTAGTCGCGATCAATATGCGGCCGCATTCGCGATCGTGGCGAATGTGTGATTTTTTCCGCGTTGATCGCACTACAGACATAATATCGAGGCATTTATTGTGTGTCGGACTTAAGGTTAATGTATTTCGGTGCGTGCCTTTGAAAGAGTGGCTAGATCCGTTTCCATTAGCGTCAGCACTCGCGCATGCTTGATTTGCACAGCTGAACTTTAAGAGGTCGATTGCAGGCCGAACTAATCCCATTCGGTATGGATAGACAGAGAGTGAGGCTGATTCGGCCAAAGTAGTTTACATAAAATTATAGTGGTTCACGATTCGGACAGAGATTTGGACGTTGATGAGAAATGTTCGTCGTTGTGAACTGATCAATCACGAAACATATTCAGTGAGCGACAGTTTTTATGGGCGTTTGACATTTCACGTCAACTCATTGTGGTCAAATTGCTAACCAAATAGATTTTTGTGGATGTAAAAACCATTGTCAGACAACTGATTAAATTGACATTTGACAATTGACTAAACTAAACAGAATTTCTCCCCAATATTATTCAAGGAATAAATTATGGTGGATCAAAACTGTAAAATATCGCGTTCTTCTTAATGACTATCCTTTTATGTCTTGCCGTGAATATATTTTATTGATTATTGGTTTTTAAACGCTCTGTTCTCTAAATATTTTAATTTGGACAAACTTGTAGACTATAAACATGTTTTTTATGAATTTTTAAGTTTGCCATAAAAATGTAATATCGCTATAAAATTTCAAATCGAGTTTAATCAATTTTTTCAATGTCACATAACAATTTGATCATATTTTTTGGGTACTTTATACTTATACTAACATTTTTGCCTTCCTTATTTCCACGAGATGTGTCTAATAATATATAGATCGCGATCTTGAGAAGATAATTCCTTTCAAAACCTGCCCAATTGTTCTATAGATCTTTATTATAACCGCAAATTATTTGATACGAATCAAAATTTAAAGGCTCGATCGATCTCCTCTATTTTCTTTCCAATCTGCATCTCAGATCGACTAGCATAGTCTATTTTCTTGTGGTTGAATTCCATCCCACTTTGATTATGGTATCTTCCAGCAAACAGCAAAATTAACTATCTCCTCTTTCACTGTACAAGAAAATTCGTGCGCTGTATTATAATTATAAGAAAATTAAGTGTAATTACTTAACGCTGCCTTCGCCCCGTGCTTGTTTATTTTTTAAGATGTTGCGTTACATTACTTAACCGTTTTCCTTCTCGTGTACATGGTCCATCGACTGTTGTTTGCCCAGCTATACATTACATTTTCAATACGAATGTACTACATAAGACAAGAATTCGCCGTGCGTCTACGTCTACATACATTTTAAAAGAACATAATTTTATAATATCGTAACGACGGTGATTTTAAAGCAAAAAGCTTTAAGAAATTCTTCAGCGTTTTTACTTGTGCTCTTCATTTTATAATCAAAGTGGAAGTTTTGTTGTCTTTTTATATTGCTTCGTCCTCATCTTTCTGTTGTTAGTAAGTTTCTTCTTCCATATGCTCGGGCAGCACAGTTCTTTGCGCTGCTGTTGTGTCGTTGTATGTGCTCTCGACTTTGTTGTAGATTCTTATGGCGGACTTATACCGCCGCACAACCAAAATAGCGTGCCACAAGACAACATGACTGCAAAAAACCGGTCTATCGCGTCTTTAAGACGTATACCAACTCCGCTCAGATAGCCTAGGTTTTATATCTGTTTAAGCTTCCCGAAACACACACACACACACACACACAGACGCAACATTATAATAGTTTGTAGCTTAAAGCAGCGCACAAGAACTCCCCATTCCTCAAGTCCCCGCCGCACTTCGGAGGTTTGCCCACCTTGTGCTGGTGCTTACTATCATTTATTTTCATCGGTTTGAAGCGCGATGGATATGCGGAATTTATAAAATATTACAACAAAACATCAGCTCACTAGTCAGTATTCCAACCAGCAGTTGTTTTTTGAGCTTCTTTACGCCAACAACAACAAAAAACGCTGAGACGCTTTATCACGAAGCAGCATGCTAATGCAAATTTCGCATTTTATTATTAATTAAGATAACGTGCCAAGATATCAATCTGCAAGGCATCAACGGAATATTTGGTTCCATGTGACGCCGCGTGGCCATTAAACGATTCTACGATCGCGACCAGACGCGACAGCATTTTATGGAGATTGGAATGTGCACGACTAAACTGTTACAGCTATAGCTATAATTATGGCGCGATTCTGTTTGACCCACGCGAATTCGTTTATGCAAATCGGTTGGTAGTCACATTGAATTGGATGTCTGCTAGTTCACTGGCTGCAGATTCAGTGCATGCACTGTCGTCTCAAGTGCATTCCTTCGTTGTGTTTTAAGTCAAGTGCGGAAGCTATAAGCCACTTGAATTAGGCTCCTTGTTCAACTGTGATTGAGATCAGCTATTCAATGTGGCTTATATTTTTATTGAAGAATTGCAGTATAGGATGTAAGTGAAACACTTCGGTGGTGCTTAAGATTCTTCCGGTTTTTAAACGTTAAATATTCATTATTTTCTTTAATTCTTATAAGATTCTTTCGAAGGTCTTCGTTGTTTGACCTTTTTAATGGGTTT
>JANSTS010008383.1:64394-84920 GCA_026546915.1 Sylvicola fuscatus | reverse complement strand
ATTATGATAATTTATGACTTATAAACCCAACGACGTTCAGATATTTCATTCTATTCCCATTTGGAAAGATTCTAAAATTGTTTCGCATTTGATTTGGCTCTGCTCTAATTTATCCACGGTAATTGCTTCAAATTTATATAAATCTTCATTAGTTTGTGCGTGCTCAATTGTTTTGGCAGTAAAAAGTCAGCGATTACTCTCCAGAGCCATTAGATCCTAAGTAAGTGCCGACCATCACGTCCCTAGTAATAACAAGAAACTAGCGCATGAAATATTTATGTTTGATAATAATTGAATTTCATATGATTGGAATAATGAGAATACCTGCACGATTTAAAGTACTACATCCATTACACTTCCATTCTCCACCATGGAAGACATCAAGACATAATTACCATGCATTTGTTGTTCACATATGTTCTATACGGATGAAACGAATCATATTCTCTATACGTACACCATTTATTTTCGAGTTTGATGAACGTCACACCGCGTTAGAAAACATGTAGGATACGAAGTCAAGGCGTGCGCGGAAGAATCCGTGCCTTTGAAAGTACTTGCGAGCGGCGTGCCTATCATGTCAATGCGAAGAAACTGTACGCGCGCATATGAACTCTTAAAAGATCCGAAGAGTTTTTTTTTTAAGGAAAGGGGAAGAAAAAAAACCTGGTCGTTTGTACGTGAAATTTATGCTAAATCATTGCAGTTAAGAGGCTCACAGCTTCACACTGTTAGAGTACAATTCTTTCAGCTGCCTTTAAGTTCCTCTGTACTCGAGATACACTTACAGCCATCCGGCTTGGGTGTATGTAAATCGACAATAAACAGTGATTATTTTCATTATCAAAATGGGAGGGACTTTTCATTTTAATTGCATCACCTTGATTCTACTGCGGCGAATTTTTTCTCTTCCTTTCATATCAATTTTAGGTATACAGATTTTCCCAGATTGTCGAAACGTTATACATACTCAACACACTCGTACGGGGCTGTTAGTTCCGAGAAGACGTTCAATAGCACATTGGTGATCAGTGAAATCCATCACACGATCGTCTTGCCTCCTCTTCTCGCCATCCACTGCCAGCATACAATTCATTTCGGTGTTTTTCGATTTTCGAGACGGTATTTTGATGAGAAGAAATTTTTCTTCGTTCGAATGTGAACAAAAAATCATATCCCATTGCGTTATTATTATAGGAATCTTTGCTCTGCTTTTTGAAGTTTAATGGGTCATTAATTATTTTTTGGAGTGTTTTTTTTTTACCACCGCCAATTGCCATAAACTTTTGTTACCATTTTGATCGATTGATGTAATGGACAATTCAATCACTTGTTCGAATTTAAATGTCTGATCATTTGAACTTTCTCACTACTAATTTAAATACCTGTACTCTAATAAGAAATAAGATTCGTCTTAAAATTGTATCTTGACCTTGAACGATGAATAGCTTGAGCTTTAAAAATGATCGTGAATGGGAATTTTTTTTAAAAAAACTACTGAAAAAGGTTGTTTTATTGACTGTTTTTGATTACTTTACATTTGATTAGACTTTTATTGTCGAGTCGAATAGGAAATCGATGAGTCCAGCTGTTTTTTAAATGCATTAACAATAAATTTCCACATAAGGTCAAAAAGTTTTCAACAAAGGGCAGAATTTATTTTTATTTTTGATGCAGATTTTTTTATTTTATCAGATTTTCTGTTATCAAAGTCTTAACTCTATTGTTTTCAAGGTCAAGTTTTCTCTGTACATTTGACATTTTAAATGTTTTATTATATTTATAAATGAAATGTGCTCTCTTTTATCCAGCTTTACATAAAATACCTTTTAGTCATGTTCGTTTACTCTCCAGTATGACAATGTGGACAAAATACGGAGCACACATGCTCTTCTTCCATAAACATTTGCCGCCCGTTTTATGTTTTATCGTGTAAATAAAATCAGTTTCCTTTTCCATTTATAAAACATAAAGTGAATTAATAAGAAGACAAAAACGCTGAGTGAAACGAGTTCTCGAGATGGTCCCAAAATTGAACTTTTGTTGTTGTGCGACTCGAGAAATATGATTTTGTTGCAACGCTGGGGCTTGGAGCGCGTACATGTGTGCCGCGGATCGGTTGAACTCAACGTGTGTGCTGGCTGTCGGCCACAATTCCCTGGATATGCACTATATAATTACAAACTAGCCTTAAGATGAGGTCTCGCCATAAATCAGTGCGTTCAGGCGCGTTTGTTATGTGTGTGAGCACTTTTTTCGCACAGCAATTTGCATTGATGCAATTTGAATGCGCGCCAATTTGAGATGCTTCATCCGGGCGGTTTTTTGTTGCCATCGAGGATGTCCAATCTATGTTGATTGGTTTTGTTAATTTGCAATGACTTTTTTTTTGTTGTTAAAAAATGTGGTTGTTGAGCTTTTTGCGGTTTTCAAAAGTACTATATTCTTCCATCTGTATAAACTTTTAGGACAAAAACATTTCTATTAATATTTTTTTGCAACGAAGAAGTTGTAATTGAAAGTAATTTAAAAAGCCGTAAAGTAATATTTTATGATTTCAGCTAATTATATCTTGCTGGGTAATAAAGCTGGCTTTTTATTCCATCCGCTTATGAGTTTTAATAATTAACATGCTATTCTTACTCTATCTGCTCGAAGCTGAAGATGCTGTAAAATTAGGAAGCTTTAGAGAAAAACCATTCATTGCTCATTAAGATATTTACATTGAATCGCAAAATTTAACGACGAGAAGGCTGACCATTTTCCACGGTAATAAAGGCCAGATAAATGCAAAAGTCGTCGCCATCGTGTTATGGCTGTGCAAAAGCCAAAGTTCGAATGCATAATTTCATACCAACTGCGCCAATAATTATGTTACCACTGCATTCGAGTGATCATTAAAATATGTCTGCCGTCCCAAAAGAATGAACCAACATCGCATTCTCCGGCCCTAACGAACAAGTAAAGAAAGTCATTGATTAAGACGGTGCCAAGACACGACGCGGCGGCGCAGCGCAGCGCCAGTGCTCAAGTACGCCTCGGAGGTGAATAATACATTCATTATTGTTGCAAAAACACTTATACACACCGATCAGAGTGGCACAAAGCATTGAATTGCGATAAAGAATCGAATTAATTCGCCGCAGAGCAAATGATAAGACATTTTAGGTCTTGTATTTTATTTTTTTTAATTTTAATAAGCAATAATTCTCGTGTCTCTTGCTCTGCCTCTTGTTGCTTGGCTCCTCCTTTTGGTGTATGCGAAACAAAAAAAAAATGCTGCACCATATCTTAAGCTGTTGTGTGTTGCGAAACATTTACGAGTTCAATTAAATTAAGCGAACGTAACGTATAACGTCGAAGGAAATTATATCCAAAGTGTGAAAATTTGATACTTTTTGTTGCTTTTATTTGGTTTTATTGGTTTACTTAAGCAATAAAAGTTACGACTTTCAGAATATGTGTCATACATTTGTAAATGCACAGTTGTTTGGCAGCTGAATTGAACCCAATCCGTTCGGGGGAGTGCAGTGGCGAATGTGGCTGTTATGTATTTTAATGTAAGAGAGACGCGAGTGATTATAATTGCTAAGAAATGCAGAATTAAGATAGGAAATTGTTCAAGGCCAAGATATAAATTTAATTTTAATGAATCCTTATTGCCATTGAAGATCGCATTTACATATTATATCCACGAATTCAGCTACAATCGTTATATTTGGTGTTGTTTAATCAGTTTGTCCCAAAGACATTCGGTGAATCATTTCGTCCGCCACACATAAAGGTAAATAAGAAAAATCATAGCATATACCTGAACGGCTGTCTTTGGGATGCTTAATTTTGACATGTTTACTGCATTCATTAGAGTGTTAATGTGAAATCTTTGGCGACCATACTAATTAATTGCCTGCACCAATCTACCGTACATAAATGCAGCTTTGACGTTGTTACCCGTCTTTAAAATGTATATATTTCTTTAATTTAATTAGCATGGATATTAAAATTTAATAAAATCGTCTCTCTTCCAAGAATACATTTTATTGAAAGAACCCATTAAGAATTTCATCGGAATTCGCACTTTTTCAATTGGAGTGCTGACGCAAAAGCCGAGGACCTTTTTGTCATTGAGATCATCATCTTATTTCGCAAAAGGATGTTGCTTTTTTAATTGCAAAATGATGTTAATTACCTTACATACTTATAATTTTGTCAGTCAGAAACAAAATTGACGATGTGACATTTCGTTTTAACTACAGCGCAGCGTCTTTTACATTCGACGAGAAATTCAAGGTACGCCGGGAAAACGTATGAAACACCTTTAACATTTATGTTTTCGTCTGTCCGCTGCAGTCTGTCCACACTTGTGGCCATTTGCATTAACAGTACACAAGAAGGGAAAAACTTGTACATAAATTGTATGTGAACTGCGTACTGCCGAGATATTTAGTCAAACAAAGTCCGTTCGGTATATTTGTTCAATTCTATTTACACCAGATATTTCTTCGCAAAGCTTTTTGTTTTAGTTTGACAAACATCTTTGGCCGCGTACGCGCGACTACGACACTGAAAGGTGTACGCCACTCAAACAGAAAAGCCTCGCAGCTTCAAGATGAGACCACAAGTGCGGCAAAACTCTTTGTATTATAGATTACGTATTGATTTTTGTTTTTATTTTTTGTCTGTACAGTCTTCTCCACTCCATCTTCCATCTGAATTAGCTATGCAATCCTCGAACAGCGCACAAGAGACGTCTTCGTTTGCTCTTTTTATCTGCGCGCTGCTTTTCGACTTCTTCACACAAGTCGTGGCAGGTGAAAATGCGGCTTTTTCTCATTTGTTTATAACCAATTTAATGTTTATGCATATACGGTTGTGGCAGTAACTGCGTACTACTTCTTGTGTGCACGAAACACCTTGCAAAAAAAATTGTATAATGCGCCATAAAGATACTGTCGAAGCTATGTGCACAAGCGCTGGTTAGTCAAGAAGCAATTTTCTTATAAGTAGGGAGGCTTCTGATGCCCACACGAATCCGGGGGAAACCCGATACGCTGAGCGGCTAGATGGTAAATTATCTTGAATCTAGAAATACCTAAATGCTATTTGCTCAGTGTCTGGATGGTTCTTTAAACGCAAGAAATCCATTATCACTCAGAAGGTACTCTAATTTAAAACTTGCTAAACGTCATTTTGGCGCTTACGATTCTCATTAGACGGTGGCTTTTATGAATCTAAAAAACATATTCCAAATACCATGACATTGAACCAAAGTAGTTTGGCGATTATATAACAAATCTTCAATTGACAACCCAATGCCACTTCACCTCGACGAGCGAATGCATCAAAAATATTGTGGTAACTTTGTTCAACCGAAAATGTGCGGTTATTGTATGTAAATATTATAAGACGCGAATCAGGCGCCTTAATGTGCTTTCGCTTGTGGTATTCTCAATGCCTCTGCCATCATCGCAGGATCGCTCCAAATAAGAGACCAGCATCTTTTATCGTCAAGTTTTGATCTCACCGTTAAACGGCGAACCGCATGTGGATTGCAACGATCGCCGAGTCAACAAAAAATAAAAAAACTGCATTCGGCCGGGCACGCTGTGCTTAATTGAATTCTACCTGAAGGCTATCCGGTTTTATCCCGGCCTGCATGAAATGGTATCAAACTTTTGAATGTACACAAAGTAATACAGACATGACCGTCATTTATCTGCACAAGTTTGGAGGCAGCAAGCGTGATGTCTGAAAGCGCACTTCCCAGTCGTGTGGCGCTTTTGCCTCAGCAATTATACCGAAAATTATTTAAAGTCAAGTTATTAAAAATAGATATAACGAAATTGTAACGAATTAATAGGAGCATTCAATGTTCGTGACTTGTTTCAAGACGTGCGGACGATTTTGCGTCCAAAAACAAAAAAAAAACATAACTAGACACAGCATATATGAACGGCCCACAGCGTTTAACATTTTCTGCATGCAACACCGCACAACTGATAGGCCAGACAACGGAATTAAATTATTATTGTTTCGTTTCATATGTTATTTTTAATTCAATCCCATCAATCCGACATGCAGCAGTCGTGCTCCATGCACGAGAAACACATATCGGATTGAATTTTTTTTCGTTAATTCGTGGAAACGTAGGAAATTTGTTATTCATAATAGCTCATAGAGGAGGCAAAATCACAAAGAAATATTGTACATTCAACGCATGACGTGAAAACAAATTGACGTGATTTAATTAAAATTATTCTCTGTCGGTATATTGCACACGATTGCATTTGTATGATTGCGATGCATTAACACAAGTGGATGGCAAATTTTTTTAAAAATTAATTTGCTGACTAAAACCAACTGCTGAATAGCTGAAAACAATTTTTTTATTCGTTTTAAAATTTCATCAGAAATAGCTTTGCCTACCTTAAGCTCAATTTTACTGAAAAAATTATAAGCTTTTGGTCTTGAAAAACGTATTTAAACAAATGCTAATTTAAATTACCTGCAAGTTAGATGATCATTGAATTATAAAATGTGCTAGATTTAAAAAATTACGCTAAATTACGCACAACCGCCGTTTTACCATAAAATTGCTGTCTCAACTTCACTATAAATAGTTGCTGGCCTCAATATAAATAATTGCCACCATTAATGGTGATTTAAATACACATATATTAATCAATAATAGCAATTTAAAAGCCGTAAAATTCAGGAAAAAAATATATGAAAATCAAACCTAATTTGCTTAAATCATAAAAATTGAGTGTCCAATTAAAAAGCTGCGCGATCTTAATTTGCCATATTCAGTTTCAAGCTACAAAAAAGCACGTCAAAAGCTGCCAATACATCACTCGACCCAACCACATGTGAAATTCAAATTCTCGATTCCCAGAAAATCAGTCAGAATACCTGAATATGACATAATCATAACAAATGGCGCGAATTAAACGAAGCACAAGTTCTTTTAATACAAAACGAGCTTTTATGTTATGTTATGTTTATATATTGTTGTTTGCTTCAACACAAAAAAATATGAAACTTACAAAATCGCGATCGTCGTTCCGCCGTTTGCGGTGTGTCGCGTTCGTGTTGCTCACGCGCGATTGCATTGTCTTGATCATTTTGTTCGCGCATTTATTTGGAAGCTAAAAGTCATATAAAATTAAATAAAAATACAACGAAAAAAAAAAAAAGGAGAAATATCCAAGTAGGTAGCTTAAAGACATTTTCCCACCATCACTGCGCTTCATTTAACTACATGTGAGCAGCTACTTCGCGGCTATAGACGACGCGACGCGATGTAAATAGAAACAAAACGCGCTAAGATGCTTCCACAAATGAATGTGCGACTACAATCGTAATCGGCCACTGAGGGAGATCGAGTAAGACGGCAATAGTGGGACAGTAAGGTAGAGATGGCGATAAATGCTGTGTAGTAGTTGAATGCATCAAGGCTTATTATTTATGCATATGATGGCCATAAATTGGACGTGGAATGAATCAGTGACACTGTGTCGTTTAAATCTTTTGACCATTAAACTCGTATGGTATAAATGTTAAGCCACTTCATGTTAGTTGTAAGATGCCATCCATTCATTTGGATGCGTTGAACATAATACCTGGATAAGATAAGCACGGAGCTACACAATGAACGCGTGGTGGAGCTTTTTTCTCTAGTGCGTGGCTTTCATTGAAAAGACGTGCATTTGTGTTTTCTGTTGTCCAGAAATACGCATAAATCGTTGATTTTAAAGATTATAGGTTGCCCGAAATGAAATTTCACTTTGTAGAGGGAGTTTCCGTGAGACTTTAGAGGTTTGCCCATATTTAAGATTTAGTCGTTTACAAAGTCTAACGAAGATAATTGATTCAAGCAGATAAACCTCTGCTTTACAGAGGTCTTAGACACAATTATCTGGAGATTTGTATAAATGTTCACATTTCCGTATATCGCATCAATTATTATAATTTAAAAAAACTCAAAGAAATCTTATGGAATCAAAAAGATTTAAAGAAATATATAATTAAGCTATAAGTTGTCTACAAATTGACCAGAAAAACGCCACTTGGTGCGGTCAAACTGTATTTCCATGAGCTTTTATGAAATGTTGCAATGCTTTTTTTGACAAATTGATAGATTAATTTAAGCGAATTGCAACATTAATTCAAACACTCCACTCAAATCTTATCAGATAAATCGAAACAAATGCATATTGCCTATATGAATGGCTGCAAATATCAAATGTTATTGTTCTATTCAACTGAGTCTAATGATTTCCTCATTACGGCCTTCGTTATAAATTGATATAATTAAGCGACAGCACGAAGGCGCTGGACGTGCCGCATATATCACTGTCAAAAAGCTTTTAAATGAGTCCAACTGTGGATATTCTCGTATTCCCACCTCTCCCTGGCCCTATCTACATAAATAAATCACAGACACGAGAAAAAAATCTGATCCAAACACCTTAAGACATCACTCAAAATGTTCATTAGTTGACGTTTCATGAAATCAAAAAAAAAATAAAAATGAGACGATGGACAAGGAAAACATCGCTCGTATGACTTTAATCAATCACAAAAGCACGGCATAAAGAAGCACAACACAAAAAGTAGGCACACTGAAAAGCTTGGGTGTTCTAAACTTTGACGGCAAGACGGTGGACGCCTGAAAAGTTTCGGACTTCATGTGGATTTTACGTGAGAGCTTCTCAGAGCCGCAATTTTTCCTTACACACATTTATTTGAGATGTCTGTTTTAGTAACTGCCTAAGATATTTTCTTTAGATCTTATTCTCGTTACATTTAATGTAGCCGCTCTGCATCGGCAAAAAAAAAATCATTTTTAGATGAGTGAAATTAATAACTGGTGCTCGGACAGCATCAAACCAGATCTACCATTTATGATTAACTAATTGTATGTCTGTTTATCATTTAGAAATATTTTAATTCGTCGATCTGAACGTCTGGAAATGTTTTCTTTTATTTATAGAATTAGTGATTTACAGGAGATCCCCAAGATCGCAGCTTTACAAACAAACTAAGCTGTGACTATTAAAAACATTAACCATTTTTTTAAACTGACAAGATGTGCTGCCATTTGATAAAGATGAAGCCATTAGCGTTGGCATATTTTATATTCCGTGCCGAACTGTCAGTTGGTCTAAAGATACCCAGATGATGTCAGCGTCATCCTTATCCAGAACGTGCGACAAATCAAATTCAAACCCCAATTAATTAATTCAAAGCAGGCATTTTTTTTTGTGGTGGCTTAGTTTAAGCATTTAATAAGAAAAAAGTGCTCAAAAACTCGAATCCCAAAAGTTCCAATGACCCCAAAATTATTTCCGCGGCAACTCAGAGAAGAGGTGGACTTAAAAGCGTCTTTCTTGTTAATTATTATGTAAATCAAAATGCAGAACACAGGCCAATTTAATCGAAAATACCTAAAAATTGCACGACACAAAAATGCGATCTTTCGGTTTTTGGCCAGTTCCTTTGCTTATGGCGTTTGTTGCATTTTATATGTTTTGTAGTTTGCTGTTGTTGTCGTTGACGCTTCGATGCCAAATTTACATATGCACTTGGCTGTTGTGCAAAACAGCCAAATGCCACATACGGTTTGGGTCATTATCAAGGGAAAAGGCGTATTTGCCGTTAATTGGATTTTTAATCATTCCCAAAAGATCAGTGTCACATTATTAGTTTGGTTGTTATCTGGCGAATGCCACGCCATTTGGCGAGTCCGGCAGAATAAATGGCGAGAACTCAAATGCTCTGGCCGCGCATAATTTATGACTCTTGAAGGCACTTGAAGGGGTGAGAAGAAGAAAATGCGAGATTAATTTAATTTATGTGCACAGAAATGCGTTTTAAACTTCTTCGTTTTTTTTTGGTTTTTCTTTTTTTTAAGCTGACAATATCATTTTGTTTGGACCGTTTGGTAGCAAACACGCAAAGGCTGCGGAAAGTGGCAGAAACTGTGTAGGGAACATGTGTAGCGTTTTGCATCGCGCCGTAACTTAGAAGCAATGCAACAGCGATTTAACGTCTTGGCCTAAAACTCAAGGTTGCTTTTGCTGTTCTAGTGGCTGTTATACTTTGTTACTTCTGTTTGCGGTGGATTAAACTGATTAAACGGAAAAAAAAGATTATTTTCTATATTCATGGTCAGGTTAGCATGTTTGATATTTTAAGGATTTAATTGGAGACCTGTACTGATCCCACAATTTTTAATTGTAATATTTCTTGACGTCGTACTTTTAAAAAAAGAAAGATCCTAATAACAATGGTTTGATGTGGGTTCTTTGACCTAAAGTGTGTAAGGAGCTCTGCCCTCTCTCTAAGACATCGTCTTTTCGCCTTTTTTGTTTATATAAAACAAAAGGGTTGTAATCAGTAGTACCGTGTACAACATATCTCGCCTATTCATGTAACACAGTTCACAGATGCACATTCTGCTACAAATACCAGCTCGGTGTAGCACAAACTTGAACACAGAACACCTGAGGGTTATTTAACTTGAAATATTTTACCTTCGTTAGACATTGATTAGAATCTCGCGCTCGGAAACTCAAAAATCTCTTCTCATCTCGATCTTGTCTCAAGAGTAAACACACAAACACTCATGAGTCGCCCCAGCATCACACCGGTATACCTGCATTCGCGTTTGAACCTCCATACGACTGATCGACCGATGGAGGCACACATTTACCAGTTCGCTGGCATCTCGTTTTCGTTATTTTTATTGTATTAAAGTATTTTACGTCTTTTCCTTGGGCTGCGCGCCACAAAATGAAATAAAACAAAATCTGGTTTTTAATGCACGACCCAAGATGAGGAGAAAGAAGAGAATATAATAAGCGACGCGGCGCACCACCACCACATCTGATCCACACATGTGAGGACGGTGGTGCGGTGTACATGAACGCGGCGTGTACAGCGCAAACGACCATGCGGATACACACGGTGAACTTCGTGTGTACGCCATCTACAGCCTTTAAAAGTTTATCGTCTTTAAAAGTTGCATCCGATACCATTTTCTACTCTCTGCTTCGCCAAACGAAAGGCGACGTGCAGTGTATGTTTTTCCAGCATATTCGTTTTCATATGTGCCTCTTTAAGAATTAAGAAAACGCGCAGAGAATTTAAGACATGCCAAGATAAAATGTAAGACACACAAGTGCATTGCACCGAAACTAGTAACTTAGACATGCGAAACACTGAAAATAAGAAGAAATTGTGCCCACATATTCGTTTGGAAAGGCACTTGCTCGGAAGACGATGGCTCTTATGTTTTCGTAATGATTACATTAGACACCCCGCATCCCAAGACTTATTTATCTAAGAAAATTCACCATTAAAACGTTGCTAATCTCCATATTTTCATTCTTGCCCGTTTTAGATACATTCATTCCAAGGAGAAGCCATTCAAATGCACTGAATGCGGCAAAGGATTCTGCCAGTCGCGTACACTGGCCGTCCACAAGATCCTGCATATGGAGGAGTCGCCCCACAAATGCCCAGTATGCAGTCGAAGCTTTAATCAACGCTCCAATTTGAAGACACACTTACTGACGCACACCGACCACAAGCCGTACGAGTGCTCATCATGCGGCAAGGTATTCCGACGAAACTGTGACCTTCGTCGCCACGCTCTGACCCACGCTGTGGGCGATGTGCCCGCTGAAGTGCTTGACGTCGGCGAAGAAGACGGCCAACTGAGTGCCGACGAGGATGATAGCGTGCTGGAAGTCGATTCACCCGTTCACTCACCGATGACACGCATCCGTTCACCGTCACCGGTGTCGGTGCGGGCTGCCTCGCCAGAGCCGACCACCAACGACACCGCCAACAGTCAGATGCACGAGCACGACGAACGTGACGACGAAGATCTGATGGAGAAGCATATCGAAGAGATCGAGAGCAGAAAAGCGTCAATGTTTGAGGCACCCGAAGTGACACACTGCCATCACCAGGGTGACTCACAGTATACCATGCGACCCAGTCACGAGTCGTACTTAACGCACAAGGAATGGCTAATGCGATCATCCCTGGCGGCAGCGCACGCCAACAAACCGCCAGAGACCTTTATGCCGATGCTGCACGTACGACGTGATCTACATCACAAGAATCCACCACAATCACCGTCAGCGACGTCGCCGTCCGGTCAAGCGTCGCCCTCAGCGACAATCACCAGCGGTGCAATGCTGGAGCCCGGACCTAGCTTCCTGGGATCAATTCCGATCAGAAAACGTCCCATTGGACTTGACGGTGAGCCCCATCCAGTTATGAGACGCCCCTTCGGTCACCATCAACTGGGTCATCACAATCACCATCATCCATTGCAATTGACTACCGGTCACAGTTCGTTGTTAAAACGGCTAGACGCAATGCCGCCGCCGCCACCTCAACCGCTGATGCCGCCACCGAGCGATCCATCGTCGCCACACGAAACACCGTCACACACGGTGCACGCAGCGCCGCCACCACCGCCGCCGCCGTCATTGCAATCAGTTGCAACGGTGGCGGTACCACCCGCGCCACCTGGTGCCGCGACAATCATTGCACGGGCACCTTCAGTAGCCATGGCACAGTCGTCTGGCGGCGCAGTGCAGCAGCCACCACTGCTGCTACCACCACCACCGCCGGCACAGCCGAGCGCACCGCCACCGCGGCGGACCGGTTTCAGTATAGACGACATAATGAGACGCTAGTAAGTTGCCACGGCCACGGATGACTGACCTGTGCAGCAGTACAAAATGCTGATGACTCTTTTTCTTATTATTATTTGTAATGGTTATACAGTATACTTATAGTTCTAAAGTATTCTTTGTAGAAAATGAAGCGTTCATCTTCTTGAGGTAGATCTTAGTGAAAATTATTGTAACAGGGAAATTCACAGCAGCAGCCGGATTTCTGTGAAAGACTTAAGCGACGAACTTTCCTTCTATAAGCAAGGTTTACATTAATTTTAGTATAAGAACTTGATTTAGATGTAATTTGGGTGTACAACTTCAATTATGTTTTAATGTGATTTTGCCGCACTGCATTAGCGGTGTAGCTTTCTCTGATTGCAATTTAACTGTTCTTTGTATCAATTTAAAACACAAAGTGTTTTTATGTAAGAAAAAGTAGTAACTTCATGTACTTTATCGCCTTAAGTATCAATAAATTAGTTTTGATAAGAACGTCACCTAAATATTATGTAAAAGTATGCATTTGTTAGGTTATTTAGTACTTAAAAATGCTAAATTATGTTTTGAGCAATAAGATTACGTTAATTATAAATTATAATAATTAATTAAATGTATTACGATGATAAGCTATTCCATTATGTATGTGATCTTTATATTTTGTAAAAATTTAATTAAATAAAATGTATAAATAGAAAGTCAATTTTTTTTTCTTATTAATGTTAAACAAAAATTATAATAATTAGTGGCAGGGTAAAACCGCCGTAAAAACCTCAACCCGAATGCAGGGACAGGTTTCTCTCCTCTTTGGCGCATAAGATTTGTGTGTTGATCATTTGTTAACCTTTTCATTTCGTCGTTTTCCTTAATGTTTTTTCCCTGTTTTTTTTTTTCTTCCACATTCTGTATTTTGCCTTTCAGAAATGATGGAGGAAAAAGTACGTAATCGGATTATCTTTCGAAACAGTGGAGAGGCCTCTTCGACTGAGTGTAAATGCTGCCAGAGAAGAAGTGACAAAACTCGAAGGTTTTTAAGGCGAAAGAAGAAGTATGGGGATTAGAATATTTATTTCTACGCGTGTGTCTCCGAGATGAATTCAAATGAATGTGGGGGCATTTGTTGGTCAGTCTCTTTTAGCGTCGCTTAATCTTGTAGAAGAGTTTTAAAATGTATCAGACAGTGAAAAGAAAGAGCGGAAAACGATAAGGTGATGGACGTTTTATCTTGTTCCATTCTAAACTAACGTCTGGGGGTTTTTATGGCCTCTTAAACATAAAATAGTGGCACCGCACTTCGCTCATCGTTGGAGGACCACTTAAATTGAATTAATTTGAGTGGAATCATGTTTATGACGATGCGATGCCCCAAAGTAAGATGCAACAAATCTTTGAAATTCTGCAAAAACATTTGCGAGTTAGAAGATATTGAAAGTGGTTTAGTTTAAAAGATAAAAATGTTGGAAATAAAGTTTGATAGACTTCCAATCATTTAAATTTTCTAAAATTATTATCTGACAAAGTTGTTTCTATGTTCAACACGAATTGTATAAAATCTTCGTCTAGTTTGGCGAGTATTTAACGACAAGTCTGCAACATTATACAACATTGTAAGCTCGCATCTTGATTACAGATATACTGTCTTCTTATTTATAGGCATCATTTCAGACAGTAGCATCTCCAGTACGAAAACCAAACCAAAACGATACTCTCGACACTATTAAGCCGACAACTGCATGGTAAAGATCAACAAAGATATGACCAGTAAACGAGTGAAGCGTCCAATCCTCGCCAATAATCGTCAATCAGCGTTAAATATTTTTCAATAATTTTATTGATAGGCAATAAAACGTGCGACTGTTCTTCGCATCTCGCTGTCCACGCGAATTCATTATAGTCGCTTCATTTCTTGCACATTGCACATTTTACTGGCCACAGCGCCATCACATCACATATAGAGATATCAGAAGCTGTGCGCCATTGCCATCACATTACTTATCATTAGCGCAAGTCAGCAAACCGGCTGTGACGCGTGTCAACTGGTAAGTATTTCGCATTTAGATGCATCTGCATGCAATTCTGATTAACCATATCGCGCATGGTAACTACTTATCGCTGCTAATGGTACTTCTCATGCCATTTACTACTTAGACAGAATTGTTCTTCGTTGCGAAGATTGTGGTTGCCTTATGGTTATGGAATTCGAATCGAGCGTTAGCTATCTTCAGCATCAATCACGACGACATTTACCACCTGACGCGGTTCTTATCGCGTCACGGCTGCAAATTCTTGACGTTCATGCGTTCCATTTTCCAATCAAAATCGATACTTTCAGCTAGGGTGAGTTTCTTTTACTTTTATAGTTATTATTATAAATCCCAAATTTAATGCGTAACTTAATCCTTATTGGTTTTACAGTATGCTTCATAAAAAATCAACATTGGAATCCATTTACATGGCCGTAACATAATCCTACATGTAGCGGACGCATATGAGCAGTCTGGCTGTCGCATTGTCCACACTTGGAGGACTTTAGAAAGGCGAAGGAGATGAAGAAGACAAGAGAGTATTCGAATATATAACAGAACGTCCACTGTATGTGGCGTGGTTGACAAGACAATAGTTTTTGTTGGTGAGTTATGATGGGGCGGCATTTGAATGAGTCTACCAGAGGTTTTTTATTTTTGGACAAAGGTAAAAGAATTATAAAAGGAAACATAACACTGAAATCAGTGCAGGTAACAAAACTGGTCGGTGACTGCAGGGAGAATTGTCTAGGTTTTAGATTTAAAAAAAAAATTGAATTCTAATTTTGTTAAAATATTTGAAGGAAAAGAGGAAATATTTTGAGAAGATCCAAAAAACTATAGACTCTAAGATTTGAGAAGTATAAAAAATTCGAGCTCACAACTTTTTCTACCTCAAAACTACCACGCTACTCTTAACCCCTCACATGATATAACATTAATGCAGCTCGCTGTGTTGTCTCTAAATGGATTATAAGGTGTAAACGTAAGAAAATCTTGAAGCAAAGATACATTTAAAATCAAATAGCGTAACTGAAGGCACAAACCCATACATATTATTAAGATAAGTCCGTTAACTAAAGAATAGGTTTTTGTTGAAAATCCTTAATTTGCGGTTCAAATCGTAGCAAACTTCTGTATCCCTAACAGGATCACCTTTAATCTGCAGGACATTATCTAGTAGCTATGATTTTGACATTAGGCAGACACCTGCAGCGTGAATCATTATTGTGAGTTGATTTTTGTGTGAGATTTGGTTGTACATTTGTAACTAACCATTATTGTAATTATTTATTCAGTTTATACTTTGAGGATCTGTTGTTTAAGAGTTACTTACAAAACGAAACATGTGGTCTCAAGATTTTGCAGACTTTTAGACTTGGGTTTTGCCAAGAAAGCCATAACAAGTGTACAGTTTTACGAAATGTCTAAGAGCAAACATTTTATCTTTTTTAATACTTCATAAAATCGTTTATAATATTTAAGTTTCTAGTTTGTAAATAATTTATTTAGTTTCTATGCAAGTGGTACATCTTGAAAATGCGTTCTTATTTGCATATTTAATTAGTAGTTTTAAAAGAAGGAAACATTAAGTTAAGAGCTTTTATTATCCTAAAGAAACATCCAGAAAACTTTTAAAATCTTGAAAACATTAAAGTTTATTTATAGTTTATCTATCTAAATCAATAATTTCAAAATCAATTTGACAAATAAGTGAAATGTAAAATATATATCCTTTGATATCTTATTGTTATTAAAATAACAAAAACATAAATTCTATATCTGTAAAGCCAATATAATCAGATGCTGGATCATTTAACGTAAGAAATATTAATGGACGTCCATTAAATTCTAGAATGCACTTCCACATGGATCGCGATGGTCGTCGACTGCAGCTAATTAATTACAACTGCTGCAGTGAAAGACACTTGAACATTCGTTTTACTGGGCCAATTTCACATTGCATCCAACCACGCAAACACACTTCTCAAACTGCATATTAACGGATGTTGCTTGACGCGTTCAGTTCAGCGATATGTGACTCCACCATATGTATGGTTGAATGTTGAATGTCTGCTTGACTTCGTGTCGTTCTTCGCAATTTCAGCATAACTTCCCAAGATAAATGCCCAGTTTTCGTATGTGGGCCGGCTTTAAACTAATGTAAACGCTTGTCGGACGCGTCGTTCATGTAGAAAATCTATAGCACATGTGTGTGGCTTTCAATATCAAGTCATTTTGTTCATGCAGCCGACCGTTGCCACATATGTATAATGAGGAAGTGGGAAAGCGTACAATAACATTTAAATGTGAAGACGGTGCAGACAAAAGAGCTTCTGCAGAAGTTAATTCAACTTCGACGATGACGACGACGAGTGAATTGTTTTATTCCGCGTTGTTTCGCTCTCTTTTCAAATTACTTAACATGACGAGTCAGCAAACAATTAATTCGCACATGAGACGCATAGGGGCGCGACTCCAGTGTGTGCCATTCTCCAGGATGGCCGGGTGCGGCTTCTGGTCGTTGTTTTACGTGAAAAGTGCGTTCGCCATTAAAACTTTCGGACCTACTTAAACTTTTACAGTCGTACAACAAGAAGGCAGCGAAATAAATTTAATCTACAACCGTTGACTGCCTGGAGTCGCGGCGTCAGAATTTAACTGATCCACAACCGGCGACTGCCACAGTTAATCATCCATATTATAAATTGGAATTAAATCATTTTAAGACGGCTGCAAGAAGGGGGTGGGGATTTTGATTAAAATCGCATTGCGATGCGACTTAAGTATTTCAGAAAAATACGGTGCGAGTATGACAGTTTATCAGATTTCATTAATTTAATAAACAGCGTCATTTATTACCGTCGCGCCGCACCGCGGATTGAAGCATAAAACAACACGGACAGTTGTACGCCCATAGGCAGTGGCTAAGGCGGCAGTCAGGCCAGCTTATGTACGAACGGATTCAAATGGATTTAAATGATTGATGTTCAAATAAATTACCATAAACCTTAGCTGCGCAGAATGAAGAGGCATCTCGACTCTGCATGGCGTCAGTAAACTTTGGTGTACAACATATATATCGAAAAGGTGCACATACGAGCGTTATTTAAATGATGTCGACTGCGTGAATCGTGTTGTCACAGCCGGAGTAGACATGTGAATTGTCTTGTGGGGGTTTCTTATTCAATTAGTGAGGCTGAACATCTGTTTTCAACACTGACACAAATCATTTTTATGAAAGGTCCATGGGAACTGGTCAGGTTGTTTTGTTCATTGTTATTTTTGGGAATTGTTTTAAGGGATGTCACTTTTTAAGGTCCATTTAATTAGGGTCTATCTTTAACTCTTTAGCTATTTTATTTATGAAAATTAATTGAAAAAAATTTGGTTTTTATTTCGATGAGATCAAAGATCTTAGAGTTCTACCACAGGCTTCAATTATTACTACGGCTAACTGGTCGTAAATTTTGTGACGCTGTTTTTTGCATAATAATTATGCTGCAGTTCTCTTCAGTCGACCCACAGTAAGAAGTCACTCAGTTTTTTTCCTCATTTTTTTCTTGGAAATATTCTTTATTCTTCAGAAAATTAGTTGTTGAAAAATAAAATTGTTACTTAATTAGTTTCTGGATCCAAGAATCTTAAAGAAGTCAGACTGAATGTTTGAAAAATGAATGTTCCATGTAAAAGATCATAATGAGTGGATTTTCTTAAGTACATTTTTGATCTAAGAAACTTTAAATGATTCTAAAAAATGTTTTTAAACAATTTTCCCGATCTCTTCCATTATTAAGTATTCCCAAAATTCTTACAAAATGCAAACTAAAATGGTAAATCTTTTGCCAGAACGGCAACAAGGAGAACAATGGCAGAGACATATTTTTCTTCCTTTCCAGTCTAAAAGAAACAAGCAAAATCGATAAACTTTACATTTAAATTCAAACAATCGAACAGAATTCCTTCATGGCAAAGGAGAAGAAACTCTGAGCATGTTCAGAAAAGACAACAGCGCGACTTTATCACGACAGTCTCTTATAATCTACGAGAATATTTTATATGCAACTTTTAAAGTCAAAACATTCGCATGTGGATTCCCGGCATTCACTTATTTCGCCGGCCAGCGAGTTAACAATTAAAAATGTAGCTGCATCGACACGGAATTTACACCGAACGACCAAAAGACGCGGACACACCAAAAAATAATGGCGTGGAAGCGAAGGTAATATATGTAAAGCGAGCTGATTAACCCAAAAAGACAACAAGCAAATGCGCGAGAGCAAAACATCTGTTCCGGAAAACCAATTTCTTGTAAATTGCGTCTGCTGCTCCCCCAACCCCCGCTCCTGACTAAATCGCCAATTCCTTTTGGTGCGACCGTCGCCTTTTTCCCTTTGTTTGCATCCAATAAATCTTCACGGTGCGGTGGTGGAAATGGAGAGGCGCGGGTGTGCCTCCAGAGGAGCGAACTGCAGTCCTATATGGTCGTCTCGGAATATAGTCTCCCTGTTTCCATGCATGAACGCGACTTATTTGGCGCTTTTGTGTGTGAATAAACGCGCGCTTTTGTGTCGGCGTCGTCCACCCGCAACATGTGAAACAGCAGCCGTTTCGCGGGACCACCCTGTGCTTTTAGTGCCCACTTAATTATTTAATGTTTGTCAAACATCGACAAAACGCGAGTCTGGCGAGTGTCCGCGCCATGTGAGTGGCTCAATCGTGTGTGTAGTCATGCGCCTTTTGTTCCCAAGATATGATTTTTGGTTTTTCGGAGGGAAATCAGCAAAATCGCGGCCGTCTCGTAGTTAATTTCAATATTTGATGGAAAAAATCGTTGGGCAATTTTTTATCCATCCAACTTTGATGAATAGATTAATAATTTATTTCGGTGCAATGACTTTTTTATGGGCTAATATTTGATGTGTGTGTTTGACTCGTATGCTGTTGCGATATGCTTTTAAATTAATAAACGATTTCACGCAGCATTGAGATTTTTGGAAGTGAAAATTTAGTGGATTATTGATTGATTTGCTAATTTTCAGTGATCCACTTTTTTCTGTAAATTCAGTTTTGAATTTTGAATTGCCGGAACTCTGTGAGATATAGATAGTCGAGGATTAATGTGAAAAAATTACGAAATTTGCGTAAACTTTTTTGGTTCATATCCTATTGGTAATATTCAAAGAATCTGACCATAAATTGACAATAAGATTTATTAAAAAATGTGATCTTTTTAACTCTTTCAAATCAAATCCGAAATAAACATTTCAATTCAGCAAATAAAAAGAGTTTACGTATTCGAATAAAAACAGTTTAATATTCTTGTAATTCATTCTTCAGAGTTAATTACTGAACTTCCGATATTTTGTTGGTAACAAATGAAGAGTTGTTAATATACATAAAATAATCTTCAGAACCAAGTCAATTCTTTAAAAAAAAATTAAATGAGAAATCACCTCAATGGTATTTGGCTTCCAACAAAAGCTCTCCACGAAGCCAGCAACTGATTGTTCCAGCCACTGCAAGAAGCATTTCGTATTTGCATAAATCTTTTGCAATATTGCATAAATAATAATATATTATAAAGACGATCGACCGGCACATCCAATCGGTCGTGCCCTGGCTCTTGCGATTCCACCCAAAGAGCCACGTCGTCGCACAACAATGGCACATCAGCCACTTGTGGCATTAAAAATAATATACGTTTTTCCAAATAGCGCGACACACAACATCTAGCAATTGTTAATATTTCTCTTCAGTCACTGCGGTGAACTCTTTTGCTCCACCGTTTCGCATGTGCCCGC
>JANSTS010008383.1:46702-64294 GCA_026546915.1 Sylvicola fuscatus | reverse complement strand
TTCTCTTCAGTCACTGCGGTGAACTCTTTTGCTCCACCGTTTCGCATGTGCCCGCAGCACCTCCACAATATAAGACAATACAAGTCACCACACTCGCGGTACTTTTACGGCGAAGCTAAGAGTGCACATGTACACGTTTAGATCTAATCAGCCATGTATTCTTCAGCGACAGCGCGCACTTAAAGATACACTCGCGTACCAGCGAACGGGCTTCATAGGATGGCTGTTTGTTTTCCGTAGCTCCAATGCTCCCGGCTTCGAGGCATGCCAGTTGCCAGCATAACGACCACAATTTCCATATAAAAATATGGGCTCGAACGTGATCGTTCTCTTTCAGATTTTAATTTTATGCTGCATTTCGGACTCTTTTAGTGTCACCATCAGTTTCTCCGTATTTATTGTCTGGGTAATTTCAACTTCTTGTTAATTTTTCGGCATCTTGTGGTCTTTGGCAAACGCTTAGACCGCAATTTCAGCGCGCCACAGAATAATAACAATAATAATTACTATTTGTATTGTCGTTAACTTCTAGAAACAATGCCAGTTGCCTCAATTCGGCTTTCTTGTAAGACGATACGTGCCTTGACTTGTAATTGTTGCGACAATATTTGCACTGCAAGCTTTCAGCCAGGGATTTCCAAGATGTAGTCATTTCTTGATAAGTTTTGCCAATTGTCCGCACTGAGTCCTAGTTTCATTGGATTCTCTGAATTACTTTCGGTACAACAATCATATAATTTAATTTTCTTATTCCTGGTAGGAGAAACCTCATCAAAAGATGACCTTTTTATTGTTCCTTCGAACTGATAATTTGTAGGTGACTACCGAAAACCAACATATTACATGCTTTAGGACAATGGAGCTGTGCACTGTGCATTTCTCTTTTTTGTTCTTTCGTTTATAAATAGCTTCCTGTAAGACGGAATTGTGCCAGACACGACCAAGCCTAGAATGGCCATTTTTATGGAGTGTTTAGCACGTCAATGTGTCGCCAAATGACTCACACACGTATTGTTACAGTTCCCTTCTTTCCTGTCGGACCATATCAGCATCAAAAGCCAAATGCCAAAAAGGTACACGTCTTAACTAGTTAGTATCAATTGATCACTTCTATTTACCCATATTGCAGTCTCCCTCTCATATCTTCTTGGTGCACATTCTGAATGGCGAGTAACAAAAAACCTCCTTTTGTTGTATGGGTCTGAACAAAACAGCGGCCGAGATAACCTGGCGAATGCCACCTACACATTAACTTTAGCCGTCGACTGCAGAAATTTTCGAATATGTAAGATGATACTGCAGCAAGAGCTTCGGAACAGGGAACAACGGAGGCGAGGACTGAGGAGGGCACACAAAAGATCGAAGCGGTGCACTGTAATCCATTAACTTGAATACGATAGCTAGTTGCAACCTTTTGTTCTCGACGTCTTAACACTTTTGTGTGCGTTTTCAGCATTTTACTGTATTCTTATTTCCATCAGAAAATTGTATGGAGGCCGGCGAGATGCTGTGACTTGATTTCATCTCCAGGGAGCAAGGTACCAGCGGGATTGATGCGGCCCGAACGGGAAGACAATGAGCGCTGTGTACTTTTCGAGAAAAGTGAAAACTCCTCACAATTTAATGAATTTGTAGTACCTGGCGTGAAGGAAGCTTTGTAACACAAAATGCAGATGAGTGCAGATTCACACTTTGTTCGGTATGGTCTGCATCGTCTTATGCATCGTCTTTAGTCCGTTAAATGTTTATTGTTACGCGTAAAATGTTTACTTTTCAATTTGAGTGTGCAACAGCGTTGCGCGCCCGGCACGTTTCATTTTCATGTGTTTAGGGTTTTTATTATGTGGATGGCCAATGCAACGGAACTGCAGCAGTGCTGCAGGCGAATGCACTAACCAAACAGTGAGCGTTCAGCGGCCGTACAACCTTTTTGAGATGCAGTTGACCCTTGAGGCTGTGCATCGTGTTTAAGTATGACTTTTATAACTTTTTTATTTGCCTACCGGATGGTCCGAAGATCCTTTCTGTTAAGTGAAAACAAACATTTTAATTTTAAGGGAATATTATTTTTATGATTGAAGGGATTCAATTTTAGAGAGTGAAGATGTTTAGATGTTTTATAATTTGTTTATCAATTTCATTTATTCTTCTCCATATTCTTGTTCAGCCACCAGATTTTAAATGGTTGGAATTTGGCAAAAAAAAATACGATACTTAAAGATATTTTATTTAAATTAAATGCTTTAAGATATGGTTTTATTTATATTATAATAAGAATTTTCAACTCACTAATGACTGTTCAGAACAATTGTATGATATGCACGATCCTGAATTTAAGACTCGCAAACTTGTTTCATTTGCATCCATAGAACTTTGGAGATACTGAAAAAGTCTGTTTTTTTAAAGATTGTTTGTAAACCAAGAATTGAGGATTTATATGTGAAAATGTAAAAATTTAGAAACCAACTCAGAATTGTATAAATTAAAAGAAAATTGTGGATCTCATTTAGCTAAGGTACAAATCAAATTATTGCAGAGAAATTTTGCAATTAAGTGTTTTGGAGATGGCGCCACGTATTCGAAGTAGATACAACAACCTGATTGAATCTTTTTATTTGCAAGAAAAAAGGGTAAGTATGTTTCTTAGATAATCAGGAACACAAACCATAAGAAAGAATTTGTTAGTTAAATTTTAAAGCTGTAGGCGGCAGTGTAATCGCAAAAACCAGTTGTCAATTTCATCAAGATCGGTTCTAGTATTAGGTTTTCTTAATTTTTATTTATTTAAAAATTATATTATTGCTATAATTGTATTTTATTTAATTTAATTTCTTTGGGATAATTTTTTTTTGTTGAAAATAATATTATTCTACGCAAAATTCAAATTTTAGGCTTTCACTTTCAGTCAACATAGTTTTAATTTAATCCAGTTAATGTAGTAATCATTAACTTTTCATCATTTAGATGTAATGAGGTCAAAACCTAAACAAATCACCCTTATCTTCATTACTGAGAATTACTCTGCTTTAAAAGCATTTACAGTAACGAGAAATCACTTACAATTTGCCACCTCTGCATCTAACTCTAATCTTTTACACTACGGCTAACTCTATTGTATATTCTTGTGGAGTTGCGTGTGTGGTCATCGAACATAATTTATGGTTACCCATTGGAGGAAATAAACAATGAACGCCTCAACCGAGATTGAAGGCTTGATTTTTCTTCTTCTCGTACGTTGTTTGTGTTTGTTTTTGGGGCCAAACAGGAAGAGACGGCCACAGCTCAAGACAAAAGGTGAGTTGGTGTAAACAAGTGAAGAGACGACACCACATCCAGAGCATAAATGTGGACAAAGTAGAGATTTCCATTTTAATGTTTTAGCCACTGCCCGCCACTGGTGCAGTTTTTTTGTTGGCGTGCTGCAGAGTGTTTTCCAATCTCTTTGTTTGTAGAAGAAAAAGTAACAAACTGAATGGCGCAATTCCCTGTAATGAGAAGGTCCTTTTTGTCAATCCCATATAGACACACAACACTAGACAAAGTAAATTTAAAATGAACACGTAAGTTTTTTTAAAGACATTCACTCTCGATAATGCAGGATGTTTTTTAGAGAAAATGATGTCCAGCTGTTTTGATTTTAGAATTAGTAAGGGCAAGCTAAGATGCAAAAAGGGAAAATTAAAAAAATTAAAATGAGACGAGTTTAAGGGTTTGAATTCTTATTACAATAAAATTAACAACCTTAAAATTTTTAATTCCTAAAATAACTCGTTTCAGCAATGATATTATATTATCGAGATGATTTATTTTATTTAAAGAAATTTACCTTTGTCCCTTTTTAAATATAGACCACATTTATTGTCATAAACCACGTGTCCGTCTCCACCAATATCTATTGAAATCTCAAAAATCTTAAGGCTGCCTTCGTCTTCTATCCATTCAATTAACAAAAATTAATTCGTCTGAACTGCAACTTCAATTGTCCTCCAATAGAATGGTCGACATATATACAAGGAGGCCTCAAAAGACCAGCTTCCAACCAATTCCTGCCGGCTGCTTCAACGAGGACAATATTTAGCCATTTACTTGGTACCAATTGCCTTCAGGGAGACATTTAAATTTGAAAAGAATTAACAATTAACCAGTACATTTGACCAATTCATTGTCGAATCTGGAGCATGCTGAGTGGTATCATTGAAATCTCACTCCCCAGGTATGGCCTCCTTGATGATGTCCCCTCAGAAAATGAATTGCAGTTCAACTGCACAGCTTCTAAACGACAGAGTACGAGATAAAGAAATTGAATGCACCTCTGAAGAATCTAAACATGTCTTGTAAGTCGTATATGCAAGATAAAAATACCATGCAGACAACAATTTAGCCACGCGCAATATTGATTGTTCTGTAAATGCTCTGCGCAGAAGAAGGACGTGGCGCACAATGGCACACTGTGACCTTCCATGCAGCAAATGAATAATGTGCATTTTGTGTAAATTGCTTCTTTTCGTGAGCAGCGCATTAATAGCACGTCTCTTGTGCATTGTCTGGCCTGGACGATGTTTTCCCTCCACATCCGTCCTACTCATCTGCGTGTTGCTGTTAAGTATGCGTTTACGGCCGTTGTAGGACTCTGGCGTACGACCTGTTTCAAGCCACTTCCATATGAGAACTACCTTCTCACATGGAACTCTGCGAAAACGTAAGTTTTTTTTACAAGAGTCAAAGTTTCTCATCTTATTTTGCTTCTAATTGCCATAAAACAATTAAGCAACATAATTTCATTTTTTTGGACTGGAGCGTCTACACCATCACAAGTGACCCCGTCCATGACCATCAAAGGAAAGTAACAGCGTTTCGCTTTGACGCAAAATGGACAAGGCCACTTTGGGTAATTATGTGCCCTTCTTGTGTTCACCATTGTCACAGTTTGCTTGTTTGACAAAATACCTAATTGAGAGCCTTTTCTTGGCCAGTTAAATGGGTTTCACGGTTTAATGCAGTGCCATCTCGCTGGCCGTTGGTATAACACAATTCGGTCATGGATTAATAGGAGACGCATTGAAGTTGTGTCGTTTGATGGATGACCGTGGCCGGATTCGATGCAGAAAATCGATTACAACATCCAATGTCAACACAAGAAGAATATTCAGGCCATGGCGTTTAAAGTGCTGGAGTGAATGTCTGTTCTATAAAAGCCAAATTTTTCCTTGTCTTACAAGTTCTAAAGAAATGTGGGTGTTAAGTTGGTAATTGATTTGTAAAGGTGATTAACAAGGATGGAATGCTTTGTTGACACTACTATTTTATGGACAAGAATTTTTGAATATTAATGGCCTGACGTTTTTGAATGGTGAAATTTAATGGGATTCATCTGGAAATCCTGGACTATTTTCTGCTTCTTTTATTTGATTTGGAAAAAGGCAGAAGTAGTTTTTAATCAAGTAATGTTAAGTTGTTTTCAATAAATTGGTTTACAACAGAGTTTCTATGACTATTTCAAGAAAATCGGCATTTGGCTCAATCCCAATTTTGTAATTTTGTAATCTATCTATCCCCCACGATTCGGAACTGCTCTTTTTCGCGACGGTAATATCGTTACATCGATTTATCATGTCAAACAACAATATCCCAATCAGTCCATAAATGACCCCTTTTATCGAAGTCATTCCAAACAGAAAATCTAATTTAAATCTCTCAGAAGATGCGCTTTGTCATCCAAATGAAGTTATATTTGGAACATACAACGCCAAGGGCTCACACCCAGCTCTCGAAGTCAGTGCTCCACATTTTTTCCGATGCGATTCGACGCCACACACAATGGCTGCCGTAATTCCGGTGATGTACCACCACACTGAACCACAGTTGCTAAGCAACCGGGGAAGCTTACAGGCACCGCACTTTTCATGTGAACGAGTGGGTGGTGAATGTCGCCATTCTTTTTTTCCATTCATCTCCGCTATATGTACATCGTCGCGAAAACATCAACCCCACAGTCTATTTGTGTATAATTTTACTGCCACCTCTTCGAAATGTACTCCTCCTTGTGTGGCAACCAGCGCGTATCCGTATACGAAATATGGCAACATCAGTCACGCAGAAGAAGAAGCAGCCCATCGATATTCGTGCCGTACGTGGATGGAGAAGTGAGCACATTAAAATGTTTATGGTCGCCCATGCCAACTAAAGTTGATGTCCTAGGATTTTATGAGATGAACGGTTCTCCTGCAGAGGTCAATTATTTGTCTTTTATATTGCTCAGTGTCTCGGCCATTGTTTGCTTATGCGAAAAATATAAACATTTTGTGTCGTCCTTTTTATATTTTATATGGACGATTCTGGCTGTGTCCGGAGTAAAACATTTCTTGCAGCATAAAAGGCAGCCAATTATGTTATATAATTTTTATGGATTTATGTTTTGTAGACATTTTGCAACATATTTAGCAAACGATTGGTGTGATTTGTAGCTGGCCTGTATCAACGGATCGATAGTTTTGCGTTCGTCTGTACGACTACTCTTTTTATTGTGTATCATCAAAGGAATGTTCCTTTTTCGTTCTCCTTTTTTAAGGAGTTGACAGTTTTTCTTGAGCCGAGTATTTTTGCAGTGGCAAAGGCGAAAATATGGGATGCAGGGGCAAGTGGATGATTTTTGAGAAATGCAAGTGGTATTTTGTTCGTCGTAAAGAAATTAGGAAGTGAATGGGCGTGTGAGCATGCAATTTTTTTATATGCCGCTGTAACTTCTGTTGTGGGTATTTAGGCAGCGACTAACTCTTACTTTATGGATTTTGGGTTAATAAACAGGAGTAGTTTTGGCATTTTTTGGTATGTAAATTTTGCTTGATTTAACATATGGACGATTTCGTTCGGCTTAGTGCCTATACCCTTTTACGAGGCAGCAAAATTGTTGAATTCAATGAAAAAAGGATTTGAGACTTTCATACTTGTATCATAAAATGTTGTTACCAAATTAACTAAACTTCAAAATATAATGTAAAAATGGTTTCTTAATCACATTTTAAGTAAGAACATTCCTAAATATCAATTTTAAAAATTAATAATGATAAGAATCAATAATAATATTCATTAAAAATATTTGTTCAAGAATATCCTTTATCTTATTTTCTTGCTTATGGCTTCTATTTTTTGAAACATGATATTGGTAATTATTAAAAAAGAAAACTGATCATAATTGCAAAGCAATGTTTTTATTCTCAATAAAAAATCCAAAATTGGCATCGAATGTCATCCACCCTAAATTCCTTATAACAAAAATCATATAATCCATTCTGGGAACGGCAAAAAGTGACATCGAAGTTCATGGAACTCCTGCGTTCAATCTCATCCAAGGCCAAGCGTTTCAAAATCGAGCTATCCACGCGACCGTTTCAAATTTGTGGAACATCTAGAATTTCTCGCCATATAATTACATAGACACTGGGCCTTTTAACAAACTAGTAACTTCAATTTTCACTAACAAAACAAGGAAATGACCGTTTTTGTGCGAGGAACATTTTATGTGTTACGCATCCACAGAAGGATATTTTATAGTTTTATTGATATTATTATTGCCTATAGGCATTGGGCTTTATGTCTTGCTGTAGGGAATCATTAAGATCACTAACAACGTGCAAAGGAAGACGCTAGACAAATATGAATATCTAACTTGGAGTGCAGTGTCCTTCGTATCGCCAGATGTAATTGCACTTGAGAGTAGCACAGGAGTAGTGGCTGAAAATATACGCCCTAAAGAACTACTCCAATGCACTACTGAAGTTTATTGCAAGGATAAAAAAAAGAGAAGAAAAATATTATTATTTTTCGGAAGTTTTTTATCTTCGTTGAATTAGACCTAAAGTGATCCGACAGGCTCTTAAAAATCCAGAATATAAACAATTGCAAACGGGCATACAATAAATCAAGCAAATAGCTTAATGACTGACAAGTTATAGATTAATTATTACAGGCAGTTGTCAGTATTGAAATGAATTGTGAAAATTAACGTATTAAGGCAACAAAGCTCAGATAAGATTAAGACGGATTGATTAAAATGGAAATCCTATAACTAATCTACAAGCTTCTGTCATGTTTAACCAGAACTAAAAGAACTGTTTCTTTTAATATAAATTATGATATGATTGATGCCAGCGATTATTTGGCGCACGGTAAGCGTGAGAGTGGCCAACTCACTGGTCTGATTCATATTTTGACTTAGGAAATGTGTGCAGAAAATAAGGAATTAAGAAACGCCACAAGAATATTGTCATTCAAGCGCGATGACAGCATAACAATCAATCAAACATTTATCATGTCCGATAGATTTGTCGCAGTTCTGAAGTGTTTCTATTTTGGGCTGTTATAAGTTTTCGCCTAATCAATCTGGCACCATCATCCTGCAACATGAGCGAAAGAAAATCGTGTTTAATGAAAGTTAATCATACACATGACAATGCAAGCGAATCAGTGCAATCAACTGATTATAGTAGCGCGTCAATTAAGACAATGCGCGTCTTTCTCATGAGGTGAGCGATAAAAAGTGAAGAAGCTCAAGTGTTTTGTAAATTTAAAAATAAATTTCCCATATGAACAATTGACGTACAGCCAGAAATAGACTTCGACTCAACTTAAACTGGACAGTAGAGCTCGGTTTAGCCATTGACTTTGTATATATAGACAATAGTAGTCAGAAACACTTGAAAGATTAGATTTCTCGCTGGCTGGTGGGTATCCGCTTGATATCAGCAACGCGGCTACTGTTTACTCGCTACAACACGGCGACTACGCGAGTTTATTTGCTATTTGGAAGCGATATGGTCACACACGGAAATATTCAAGCCATCAGCAAATACAGAAGAAAACTACGCGTAGTTCTAAAGTTAATTGAAGCTTAATATAGATTTTGAAGCAATGGGGAAAAGCGATTGCGGTGATTTTTCTGTAAAAAAATATGGAAAAGTAGATGTTCCTGATATTGCAAAAGCAAATAATCAGCATTTTACAATCAGCTTGGGTAAACAAAAAGCGGCTATAGTCAGTGGTGCGGCTTAGGCCATCTGGTCGTTGCTTCCACTTAGATAAATTGTCTGTAAATGCATTCAATGGCAATCACTTTTTGCATTTCAACTTGAACTCCCAAGACATATCGTCAATAACAAAGACCAATGCGCCAGAGCCAGTGTAAGATGACACCAAGCCGTTCCAAATAAATCGGTCAGCAGCTTCATATCGTGATGACGTACAACTAGCTTGTATGTGGTGAGTCGTGGCCACATTCGACGCGCTACATTTGCATTTTGGAAGGAAACCAACAGAACAAATAAAAACCTGTAAGGAATTTGATCTGGACAAGTTAAATTATTCCGCTGTTGGATGTTGTCTGTTGACTGAAAACATAAATTTAGCTCAAGGTTGCTTTTATTTTTATTTTATTTAAGACTTTGAAGCGCGCAAAGAAGTTATATGGAATCACCGCCAGTTTGGCCATGTCGCGCACGCACGCTGCTGCTGCTGAACTGATCTTCAGAACTGTGAAGACAAAAGAAGCTGGAGCTGGTCACAAAATCCATTTTTTGTTTAAATTACAAATTTATTGATTCCTCGCTATCGTTGATGGGCTGTTACTGTTTGTGGTGTGACTTTTAGTGTTTTTTCATTATTCTTGTTGCTGCTCCACACAACAAGACACGCTTCTTATCAACTACAAATCGCATAGCCTCCAGACAAGGGTAGCCACCTTGTTTTGGCTGGAAATTTATTCAGCCCGAAAGCATTTCAGTGTTTCACACTAACGATCTGTATAATTTTTTTTTTTTTAATGTTAATGTATCAGAGAGTGTCGAAGAATCTGCGTGTCGAATATTGCACCGACCAACCTGACCGTTCAGTTTAATTTGGTTCTGTTTGGGCGCCTTCTTTCCAAATAGATCGTTACCGAAATTAATCAGTTTTGTTGATTTAAGATCCAGGAAATTTACTCAAGAGGGCCAGAACTGTAAGGACGATGTGTTTGGCTGCAGCAAGTGTCAATATTTAAAGGGATGCACAAAGGAATTCTCAGCTCATGCGGGGAGTTTCTGTTTGCATTGGCCTAATTGAATTATTTTTACGATTTTATCTTTTTTTCCAGTACAACACTTAATATTGGTATTAATCTTGAACTACATGGATGAATATTGTCGATTTGTTTACACAGAAATTACTTTTTTAATTAAGCCCGTGACAACTGTCAAATAAATTCATTAAGTTGGTTTGCAGACTTATCATAACTATACAGGAAAAAAGCTGTTTAGTGTTTATGTTATCGCCTTTTTTTGGTCTTTTTTTTGCGTTGGCAGAAGCTTATTAATTGTGGTTATTGCAGTTGTTGAGCGATTTATTTTTATTGGCCTTTCTGCAGTTATTTAGGTTTTTGGGCCGGATTAATGTTGACGTTTTTCTTTTTGGGGATTCAGTAATACGCCTGCAAATTACTTCGACGCATTTTTAAAGCTTTCCATTTTGATTTCCAATTGCAAAATTAATTTATTACAATTTAAGTTCTGTCAATTCCTAATCTCTACTCCAATTCTGACTGTTCGTCCTAAACACCATTGCCAAACAATATTTATTATCGAATGACATACAAACAATCACATTACAAGTCAATCAAAATCTAAAATCAAATAGCGACAAATGAATCGCGTTTTGGGGTGTGTGAAACCATATGCTGAATTTAGAGTTCCATCTAGGGGCCTGTCACGTCCCTCCATAATTAATCTACACAATTCTATTCATCCATCTGATGCAATCAGATCAGCAAATAAACAATAATAATCGTTGCTCTTGTGTCACCGATATTCGCTAATATTTAATCAGTAGAAACGGAGGCCGACGATGATAGCCTGGCTGAAGCCAGCGGGGGTGCACACGACTACTCCTAAAACGGCCAATTGACGCAAACAAAACAAAACAATGGGGATTCCAATACAATATCGCATGTTGTTACACATATGAGTTCATACGTTGGCAGCAGTCAGCACCAGACTGCAGTGGGTTTACCTGGGAGTTGGGGTGCGTCAATTATGCCTAATCAATAAGATTAGCGATTCGCAGCGTTTGTAAACTCAACTCTAGATATTTATAGTGATGATTTGAGCGTGTCCCATTCAATAGATGGATTAATACTGGACTGGAGATGTGGAAAATTGATTGATCAGCGTTTTATGGTTATAAACTATCCGTTGATAATCACTTAATTAGTGCCACGATTAGCGTGCGCGACGGATTTATGGCCAGGTCGTTGTTGATATAGCCAATGCGGCAATTGGGACGCCAATGTTTGCATTTCAGTTGAATTTAGCGATGAATGATCGCTGTTTTGACTGGGCATCTTGGATTCATGCGGCTTTTGGTGAGTCGCGTGCGCATTGTTTGTAGCTTTGCAGTTGTTAGTACATGCGCCTCACCTCTTGTGGTTCAATTGTGTGCACCAATATGTATATCTAAGGAAAAAAAAGGTAAGAAATATTGCGCACAACAGCATGAAGTTGAACATCTTGAGGAGCACAAGAATCGCAATCTACAGGAGATTACGACGCGTGTATATCTTGTTTGCAGTTTATATATAGAACCACCGTACAAGCAAACAAACGATATAAGAGAATCAATTCTATTGAAACACATTCGCATGTAACGACGACGATCGGTGTGGATTTGCGCTGGCACTCACGTGGAACATATATCCGTTTTTATTGCCACACAAAACGCGAACAATACGCAAATTTATGCTCACATGTGACTTGTCTGAGGTCTGGACATTGCACCAACCGACTGCATAGTTGAAGGAGGTCCTTGATTGATGGCCACTTTACTTGCGACAAGATTTATTGCCGTTGGCGTGAATATACGTATTTATTGGTAGCTTCTTTTTTTAAGGACTTGCGAAATTTATTATCCATTGCTCAGCTAAATCATCTCCACTTAAAAACAAATCACGTGATTTGTCGATTTTTAAACGAAAAGATTATTGGCTTCTTGTAAAGTAGCGTAGGAGGTGAACAAATTGCGAGTAAAAGAAGAATTCGACTGTCGTGACGGAGAGAAAGCTTTATTTGAGAAAATATTTATTGTCTTTGTAATTGTCATTGTGCATATGTTTGCCATAAATGGGTGGACAGGACAAATGGACAGTTTACACGCAACACCAATTTGTCAGCGCTGGAAAGACGCGGCTGCAGTGCTGCGCGACGGGCGCAGGATTTTACGCGCGGCACTAAAAATCAAGCGCGTTGCCAATAAATGCCAAACATATTGGCGAATATACTCAATGTGACAACGAATGAATTGAGTGGAAATGCTGCTGGTTATTACTGTTGGGGCACCAGCAGTGGATGGGGAGAAGCGCCACAGTGCATGCGCTGGCATTGGCAAAAGGCAATGAATCAGTGGAATATAATGTAATCAAAATGGCGCCGCAGGAAGCGTCTCCGAATTGTCTGCAGCCTCTTATGCATGTGGGTGAATTAACGGATGGCAGATTTATGGGCAGCTGCTTTGTGGAGTGTATCAATATTTTAGCTGATGAGTTGTATTGATTTCGACAAAAATTCTATTTTCATAAAAAAATTTAAGATTTTATAAAAATTGGTCTTCATCTCTCTTGTGCCTTTTGTTTCCCAAAATTTGTTTTGCATCTCATTATACTCTACTGATGTCGCTAAACTAAGAAAAAATGTCTTAAACAACTGAAAATAGATGAGAATTAATTTATCTCAACATAAAATTGCATTCCAATTATTTAACAAAGTTACTAATTTTTCTTAAAGCAGCAGGTTAAATATATTTACATTGTCTAACGTCAATTCATTCCAAACTAATCAATGAAATTACGAAAGAATTCCATTGCTTTCAATGGGCATTCATTCAAATAAATTTTTTTGAATAAAGCCACGCTTTAGAATAGACGGAATTGATTTGATTGAAAACGTACAAACGAACAACACGCATAATACCACCAAGGGAGCATTAGGTCACCGCGCTACATATTCAAAAACATAACATTCTAGCATATTAACATATTCTCTCAAGAAGTTGAATGAATTAACCATGTGGAAGAGGCATGAGCGCAAAAGAAACACCAAATTCATTTGACATGAAGCATGTATTTAATCTTTTCATTGACTGGAATCTTCAGTCGACAAGCCAAAAGGCTATTCACTTTTCATAATGGACACACCTTGATTCACTAAAAGAATATACGTGCTACATATATTCCAAATTCAACATGAGCTGTTGTTAGCCAACAGGTCACATCAGAGCAGGGAGACACCGCGTGTGATGACCTTTTACGCGAATGGAGAAACACAAGAATACCTATACGTCAACATGCATGAGCAAGTGTTGAATCTGCTAAAGAAACCGATTTGTCGCCGGAATTTAACAACGAGAATTTGAATTAAATGACGGGTTATAATGATCTCACAAATGGGATGAAAGTGCTTCAGTAAGAAGCGATTAGTACGACTTCTCAGGAGTTGTTTCAAAGATTTCTACAGCAAAAAAACACAAATCTATCACGCGCAAATTTTAAATGTTTAATTGTTTAATGCGCTAAAAACTATAAAAAAGGTAACACGAAAGTTTGTGGCGTACGTGGGTGTGTCGTTGCCCTAGCTTACTACGCCAGCAAAGTCACGTCGCGTTTCTCAAGCAAAAGCTCTAACAAAAATCGTAAAATCGTTTAACGTGAAAATCCAATGGCAGTCAAATGTTTGTGCGCCATGATTGATGACTTTAAAGTGAGAATCATGGTGTTGTTTAACGCTTGTCTGTAACGTGACAGATGCTCAATTATACAATTACAAGCGTTTAGTTTTAATCAAATGAAATGTGTGAATTTTAATTGAAAAAAATGCGTGAAGATGTTGATTTTTGTTGGCGCAACTAAATGCAGAAAATTTGACACTAATTTGACTAATAATTTAAGACACTTTTTCAAATAATAGTTGTAAAAATAAAGAAATCCCAAGAAATGCACACATTCCACTCTCAAAATGTGCAACCAATTAAAAAGCAATAAAACTTCTAGTATAAACATTTTCTATAGATTTAATGTTACATTCCTCCTAGTATTACACATAATTCAATCAATACCAATTTCAAGATTGTATGAAGTTCGTGTCGATTTTACAGTAAATCATTATTTATTACAAAGATCCTTTTTTCATTCACAAGAAAACTACATTTCTTTTGCGTCATGTCCCTGAACAAATTAAGCACTTGCTCACATTATTAGTTTAAGAAAGGCCATAAAAAAGGTCAAGTCAAAAAAATGGTGTCAAATCCCGTGGCGTCTACGGAATTCCATAACCTAGTGCTGTTCTGTGAATTGAACAAAATATTTTCGAACAATTTTTTCGGTGTTAAGTGGGTAAAGGAATTAAATTTGTTAAAACATGCATGAAGCGAAGTATGTTTAACGTAGAGGTTACAGGACACTTAAACGCGCCAATTTGTCTTCAACGTCTGCTGCTTTCGTTTTGTACTCCTTACATGTGCTTCAGTTTTTGGTATTCAAAATTTGACACCAATGATGTTTTTTCTGTTGTCACATAATTTCTCCTCGCTTCCCGATTCCACACTCAAACCTTCCTCCTGCCTGGTCTACCAATAACGTAATTTATTAGAAAATAGAGATCCTCGTATGACGTATGTGAGAGGTGAATATGTTGCGTGTTTTTACGACCAAATAGATGGATGGGAACTGGTTTCTATATAGAATCATTCTACTTTCCAATATAAGCCAATGTTTTTGCCTAACCAACTGATTGATGCACTCCAGTTCAGGATTTTATGTATTTTTGCTGTTTGCTTTGACTTACTGCGCTCCAATAAACATGTAAATTTAAGACTCACACAATGGAAATTTTTGAATTCTCTAAATTTAATTTTTGGAATATTTTAAGAGACATATTTTCGAGAAAAGCTATAGAAGTGTCACATAAATTGTGTTTTTTTATTGCATGCAAATTCAAAAAGGCAATGCGTTTCTTGAGTTTTGGAAAATGTATATTGGTCGCATGTGTGGCTTTGGGAGGTGGTCCGACGGTAGCTTGACATATTTTCGTTCAAGTCAAACATGGGACGTAGAATGATAATGACGATGGTTTCTTTGCGTTTAATGGATGTTTCTCCCTTTTTTTGTGGGAATGCCAAGAATTTATAACACTCGATTTTTAAGAAAAACAAAGTTAAAACCATCAATTATCTGTTTTTATGATTAAGGATTTTTATGGAATTGTGTCTGGTTTCGAAGCATAACTTTGACATGTGGGGCGGTGCAGAAGCTGGAGCAAAATTAGGAATCGAAGAGTTGGGATTTTTTCACACATTATCTTTAAATGAAAAATAATATTTAAATCTAAATCATTACTGAATTTCATTATTTATAATCAGATACTTAGGTTATGGGTAATATAGGGCGCCTCGTGGACGTCATATGTCGAACAAAAGTTTGGGAATCTACGGGTCAAAATAGGGAAGCCCCACTGCATAAGTGAATTTGCAATAATCCTCCTCATTAACCACATAGTCTCAAACACATTTACGCTCATCAGTCCAGGATTAGAACATCCTTTTAATCTTGTATTATTTTGGGCTTAAATTATGTCATAATCCTAATCTGATTTATGTTAAAGAAAAGCGCAAAATAAACATTTTCAGGACCAATGTCATTCTGTAAGGATTAGCAATAGCTTCTGGACCTCAATTTTACTGTGTAAGAAAACAATTTTACTCAGTCGAAATTGATAAGTTTTAAATTATGAAATGTATCATTATATAACTTCTCAGTATTTCTTTAGGCATTAAAGGACATTTGATATTTTAAGTATTGTTGGCGCCTTGGTGAATAAAAACATTCCAGACTTTCTCTCTCTCCACATCCAGAAATCTAAACAACTAATTTCCGCATAAAAGTCACATTCAAAGCAGAAGATATTTGCTTACTGAAATACGCCCTACATTTTACTGAAATTGATATGACAGAATCTATCTTTTATGAATATGAAAAAAAAATGTAACGCCATATGTGAAATTGGAGAAGCAGATAAATGCCCTCCCATATTGCTTCAGTAGCAGTGTCAAGGAGAAATTGTTTGCTCTATTTCAAATTAACACGACCGTTCTTGAATGTTGCATATGGATTGAGCCGAAGGTCCCAGCAGCAGCAGAACGATTGTAGATAGGAAAGTCATGTGGATTATCTTAAATGATGCTCGACGGGCTAACTGTTTGCATGTTTCATTACTCCTTTTATTCTCAATGGGATGCTGTACAGCACCATTTGGGAATGAGTTCTTAATGGCAGAATCTGGTGATAAGGTCGTCTCCATATGCCATTAAAATGATTGCTCTGGAGTTATTCGTGTACAATTCTAATAATTAGAGGGTTTTGAGATATCCAAAGTTGGGTCGTAAACATTTCAATTCAACAACTTTCACAAATGCAGAGATAACTAATTTAATCTGACCCACTTTCAAAAGACCTGTTTACTGAAGGAAAAACACTTAAAACAAGGGTGGTCGCGATCTTCAGATCTCCACAACTGGCACATTCACTTGCCACTTGACACGTCCTAAGCACAACCGTCCCATTACTTTACGTGCGTCCGATAATGCCAATGGTAATAACTTTCATGACTTTACGATCAAATTTGGTATTATCACTCTGCATAGTGAAGAACTGCTGCCAAAGACATATGCCACATGACCATAATTTGACACCGACCAATTCACTTTCTTTGATTTTTACGTCTCATGTTTCCCAGCACAACAAGTTGGACCTTTCTTCCTCTGTCGTCTTCATACTATTTCACAAAGAGACAACTTCAAGTGATAAAGAAGGAGGCAAAAAAATGTTTGAATCGTAAAAACTGAAAAGAAAGGATTGTCTATCTTGGGTCTGACATCAGTTTATGATATTATATTGAATTTCTCACTAAAAAAGCAATTAAATTTCTTCAAAACATTTAAATTCAAAAGATTTACTCAAAAGAAAACTGTCTTCATAATACCATTTAGTAATTGAAATATGCAGAGGACTGCATTTTTGTTAATTCATGGATTGACGCAATTACCACGATGATAAGTGAGCTGGTTCGCCAATCGTCTTAAAACGGAAATAATTTTATTGTCATTTGTCAGAGCCCTTCAGATTTTAATAGGCCGCATCACGAGGGCGTGTGAATCTTATTTCTTACAAAGTGACTCGATAATGTTTCATAATACTTATTGCGCATAAAAACCGTTGCGTATCGCGAAGTGATAAATAACCATAAACCAGCATTGGGTCGTAGAGATTGGAAGTCTGCTGCTGCTGATTTTATTTGGTATTTTAATGCAGCAATGGGCCATGTTGTTACAAAACGATTGAATCGATTTAGTTTTTTTTTTTTTTTACATTCCATAAATCGTATATGAAATATTAAACGTCTCGTGGGAGACAGTGGCTGTTTGGTGCGGGAATTTTTCGTCAGCAGTGGCGTTTTAGTGTTATCGTTTATGTTGGCTGTTAGTCTGTTGTTCGAATGGTTGCGGTTCGTAATATTTTATGTG
>JANSTS010008383.1:29765-43014 GCA_026546915.1 Sylvicola fuscatus | reverse complement strand
AAATTAGCATCCCTGTGATGTGTCCGCCATCTGTGACAACACCAACAGTAGTAGAGGTGCAACATTTTCCCCGTTTATATTTGGTTAATCCTATCTAAATATGTGCGATACGTTTGGCGGAAAAACGTTACCCCATCTCCATAGCCTTTGGCCAACCTATAGGAAATATATATTTAAACAGATGCGATTTATGCCAGGAAGATAGAAATGGAGAGGATAAGCAACAAAGTCAAAACATCGAGGTTGGCTTCTTAAGCCAGTGCGCTACAGGCTTAAATGGAAGGTTCGAAGAGACATTTTGTAGCCAAAAATACATGCAAACAGTGACAGAATTAATTAAGTTGGGTGAAATGTGGTAAGGATTTGCGCACCTTGTCCTCTCGTCCTCTGAAACGTGTCACCGAAAATTTCATTGTTTATATTAATGATTATAGTTCCAAACCTTTCAGTCCAAAAGGACGCCCCTTGAACACACTGAAATTATCCAGTTGAATGAAGATAAGGTGTTAGACTGAGAACCAGCAGTGTAGGCCCATAAAACGCCATCTTTTTCGCGAATTTTTTATAACTATGTAGCATTTAAACCATCTCCTGATAACAGTGGAATAGCATTGTATCACACCACAAATAAAGGCAGAAATCGTATCTACTTGAGCAATTTAAATTATGTTTAAGTATACGAGGAAGAAGCAAAAGGAAAGGCTTGTTACTTGTATGAAAAAGTCGGCTATTTAAAATGTACATATACTGACAGGGCCCAGATAAGTCATAAATATATATGGGAAAATGTTGTGTGCGCAAACCGACATGCTCAGCTCTTTTTAATAATCCGTATATGACTACTTTATGTGTGCTGATAAGGGGCGGCATTTTCAGTAACCAAAGTTATCACCTTGTCTGATCACATCAAAGTGCATGTAATTTATCAAGAATTGTGTTCACGGCTGCGTTGTTTCATTTACTTCTCGCATACAAAAGCAGCTAAGGCTGTTCTTTAATTGTTTTTAGTACATGTCAAACAATTATGTGTAATTTTGTAGGAATAAGTGTGAATTTTCAGGAAATGATTATGAATACAAAATTAGTAAGAATTTTTAGTTTGCTTAATTAAAATTTTCTTAATTAAAATAAATTTAACCCTTTATTTTAATACTTTTAATTAAAATATGTGACTCAAAAGCACAAGATGGGAACAAAGGGACACCATTTCAGACCTTCTTTGGTCGGTAATCTTATGTTATAATTTATATTTTCCTTGAATTTTTTTTAAGAAAATACGTGTTGTTTCTACGGTTAACTTCTTTACAATCTTGTTTTCTTTCTCGGTCCACCTTAAAATAGCCTGAGATCACAAAAAATGATCTGACTCTCAGAATGTAATGCATATCTTTACGAGTAATTGCTTTACAGTTAAAAATGTTAAATTCGATGTCCTTGCTCAATTATCCATGAGCATTTATTATTATAAGTCATAACAATTGTCTCAAAAAACTAGTGTATTCCTGGAAAAAAAAATGTAAAAACACGCCCAACAAAAAAATAAAATCAAAAAACTAGGCTTCATAAAAAAAAACCATTCCATAACGGTCTAGCAAACCTAAAAATCCATGTAACTTCACTGAATCTTAAGGTCATGATCGTAAACCAAAAAAAATACGGTTTGGTAAAAAATATAGATCTGTAGCACTAAAAAACCGTAACAAACCATACAAATTTTGTTACGGTTTTTTAGTGCTATAGTTCACAAAAAATGGTTCAACAATCCCCGATCCACTAATCCAAATTGCATCTCCTAAACAACTATATAGTGGGCGGTATTTCCTTCGATACATTAGCAAAAAAAAAAAAGCCTGGCAATAAAATATATTTGTACCGCTAAAAAACCGTTTACCGTCTTGGCAAAAAAAAATACCGACCCAGGCAGGAAGAGGGTACTGTATCCCTTCCAAAAACAATAGTACATTCAGTTTTATTAAGTGCAATAAATGATCTTGGGATTTAACAATTCCTTAATACATTTCTTTTAACGGGACTCGCTAAAAAAAACAGACGAAATTATGTGGTTTACGACCTTTTATTGTTAACAGTAAATTGCCTTCATTTTTTTTACGAGCAGACTTTTTTGTTTACTTGGATGGTCTCGCTAGGGCTAAGACAATGGACGTGCCACACGACCAGTTGAAGGAAGTTTTGAGGCGGGCGCGATGTTTTTTTGTGAGGAATAAGGAGTCGAGGAGTTCTACTCGAGTTTACTGTTATATTTAGGTCTATTGGTTTTGAAATGGTGATTGAAATCTTTTATGTAAATATAAAATGCGGGTTTGTTGTTTGAGAGGAAAAATTGGGTTAGCAAATACAAACCACAAATTGTGGTAAAGGAAATAAATATCAAAAGGATGTAGCAAATAAAATTTGTCTTAAGATGGAGTTATTTTAGGAGTTCTCTTCATAAGTTTGGTTAACTTCTAAAATAATTTTTATTTTAATTAAGCCTCAAAAACTCAACCTGTTATTAAAGTTACTTAACAATCGAATTGTTTTTTTTTTCTTTAAATAAGCGTTTTTCAAACAACTTTTCGATTAAAATCTTTACACAAATCGATAAAAAAATTGTAATTTTGTTCATTAAAAGAGCGTAAGATTTTTTTTTATTGAATAAAACATCCTATTTCCTGAATTCGTTGCAATAACTACTACAGTAGTGAAACTTGTAGAACTAAATACTTGCTTCATCGGCATACTTCCAAAATGCCGGCATACCGTATTTATTACACACGTCCTCTACCTTCATATACTGTGCATAAATTGCATCGTTTAAATTATGATGCTGATTTTTATGATTTTATGATAGAGTCTTCAACATCAACTGATCGTCAGGCCAATACGCCTCCGTACTGGCCGAGGTTCATGCTCACTCCTCGCTTCCCTTTGCCATTTCGGCAACTAGTTGTTGATCTAAGGAAACAATGGACGGCCATTAAAATTAAAGAAATTACTTTATTGCCCCCAAATTATCGTAGAGCGTCTGCAGGCGACCTCTCACTGCGCTTTCCCCTCTTCCTTCATAATATTTTTCTTTCGTCTGCATAATTACTTATATTACATCGTAGATGTTAAAAAAGAAAGCAGCAGTGGTTCTTGTTATAGCTGAGTAGTTTTAAAAAATGCATACTAATCTAGTATAGTATTCAGTTTGTGTTCCTAGTAATGTTTTCCAGTGAAACGGAATAACGACCTCTAAAGTACCGAAGCAAGGCCGTTTTGGGACTAAAATTTTGTAAAATGCGCAAAAAACGATGTTTTTATTAGATAATTTTACATAAAAACATAAAATATGTCACAGACTTTTATGTTTTTACTAAGTTATGCAAAATAAGAATTTTTTGTGTTTACGTACATAAAGATGTGCAAGCATGTGCGAATATTTACTTGTATCGATATTCGAAAAATACAGTGTGAAACCCTTTCAATCCTTTGACAAATCCTTTCGTTACCTAGACCTCTAGTTTACCCTTTTCTGTCAAATTTCTGAATGCCAATCTTTTCACATTGAGCCTATACATTTAATCTGGTGGCAATAAACTGTCTCCATAAGGATTACTAATTGTAATCCGCAAGGAACAGTGAAAGGATTAGAATTATCGATACAGTAGCCGTCAATATCTTTACATTATGGCGGGCACCCGCAATAAAATTGACCGATAATCCAATATTCCAAACAAAAGATAATCCAATTATGATATTGCTGGTGGGAACAATAGAGAATTGGCACTACAATAAACACGAACGAAGAATAATTGTCTTGATATGCACTTGTACGCATAAGGAAAGGGTTATTGTCAAAATGCGGTGCAGTAATTGTAATGAGGGTCTTCCGCTTCCTTATTTTCGCCACATTTACCGTAAAACAAAAATTCCGACAATTACATAATCGAAAGTAGAATTACGAATGTGATATTGAAAGATCAAAATCACATAACAAATTGCCACCGTGTTTCAGCATATGTTATCAGTCTATTGCTTTGACTTCCTTACGAATTATTCGTAGAATCAGAAGTAATGAACCAAATTTGCGAAAAATCACAATTGCCATCGCTATTTATATTCGCAATTATCATAACAAAAATTGTTTCAAGTACACGGTACTCGTTTCGTAAAAATTTTAATTACTTTCCATTTATACATGTTTTAGTGATGTTTATTGAGTCTATTTTTAACAGATTTTCATACAAGTACATGATTTCTGTGTTTTACTTGTTAACCAGCTAGATTGGTGTGATTGATTTGTATCGGTCGAACATTTTCATTATAGAAACTCAGACTTTATCACCTTCCTGTATCGACACGATATTTCAAATTTCCATACATTTGGTTAATGTCTTCCGAAGGGACACAGGTGTTCATTATGGATGTATAATCATAAAATATTCACAAAATGAATATAATACAACACGCCTCACCTAAATCAATTAGTGATTTAAGTAAACAAAAGTAATTAGGAGTTTCCGGATAATAAATAAATTGAGGATGAGACCAAATAAAACCATATCATTTAAAAAATAAACCTCAAGACAATAGGTAACTAAAGGAGCATCAATATTATATCGAATCGGCGTCGCAAGCCAATCGTCCGGTTGGGACATATAAACAAAGTATTAAATAAACTAGAAGGGTGAATATTAATTACCCTTAAAAAGTGGGGTGGCTGTAAATGGCTGCGACAAGTAAAACGGCTCGTTTAGCCACTCGCTTCCATTGTATCTATCTTGCTAGCAATTTATGTATGTACATTAAAAATATAAATGGAAAAAAAACTTTACAACCGGGAAAACATTATTATCCGCATGGAATAGGGGCCCAGTTGTCCTCTATCTACATGCGCGCTTTACAGGTAATAAAATGTTAACCTGGTCCAGAAAAAAACGCTTCCAATCCGGCCAATGAGTGCACGAAAAGGGCGTGTCTTCAACCCCACCAAACGACGACTGCGCCATGTGTCAGAGCGGGCTGCAGATACTCGGAAAGTATCTGCTGTCTCACATACCAACCCAGATCCCAAGCGCCGAACCAGTCGCCGACGTCAATACTACCTGGATGTGTGCGTTTGGCGTGCTGGTGTGCGTGGACGTGCGGGTAGCTGAGGAAAAATCAACCAGAAGTCGACTTCCCTAGCAGTAGATGGTAGTAGCAAATCAGTTTGAATCGACAATTTGTCGCTTAAGCATCGTGTCTGGTGTTTCATGGGAACAGACGAATACTGAAAAAAAAACAGAAGAACTACTAAACCAGAGTGAACTACTGATATATAGAATTTAAACAATTTTATTTTTCATTCATTCGTGTTCTTTATCTCAACGTGCTAGTGCTAATTTTTCTGTCCTTAGTCTATCTAAAGATTTCGGAAGTGCAGCTAGTGATTGAAGCCAAATATGAACTAAAACAGTGCATTCACTTAAACGGATAAAGTGCAATACTAAGTGCAAAGTTACAAAAAAAAACATTACAAAGAGGCTTTAGAAGAAGCCACAAAGTGCATCGATATTGGATAAAGTGCTAAATTTACATTAAAATTATGTCTTCTGCCTCATCATCATCCAGAGCATCATCCTGCAGCGATATCAGTATCGATGAGATCCAAGCTCGCGAACCAGGTGTGTACACGATATTTTTAAAAGTTTCTTCTCAAATAACGGCGACTTGAATTTTCTCTAAATGAAATTACTGAAATACTTAATTTAAGCAAGTTTTCTTGTGTTTGTAAAATCGCGACAATTGCTATCTTTTTTTATGATGGCTTTGTGATAAAGTACACACATGCTACTCGTACTGGCTGCGATTCAGCACGCAAATATAATTAAAATTTAGCCCAGTTAATTCTCGAAACTCCCCCGCTTTTTGTTTGCTAATTTTTTATTGTCTCAACAAATTAAAAACACTCGTCAAGCCATTTCAACCAATGAAAAAAAAAGAGAACAAAAAACTAAACTAGACTTTTTCCATTTATCCAGATTTTCCCGTGGACATTTCAATCAGAATAAAAGAGGAACGTGCCGCCAGTCTCTCGCCAATGCTGACACCACCACACACACCCACCGAGGACAGCACACTTTTACTGCACGGCCAGCGCTCCATTGCATCATTCTACGACATGGAGCACGCCAAAATGCAGCAGCGCGACTCATCAGCGCTGCCCCTGCAACAGCCACTATCGATTTCCCATTATCACGACCAGCAACAGCAATCACCGCTCCAGTCGCACCACCACCATCACCCAGCCGCCACAGTTGAAAGCATGAGCTTTCACACATCCCCACCCGCATTCAACCCCCACCACCACTCCCACCCGGCAGCCGCCAGCCACCACCAACGCATGTGGCTGCAAGCGGCCGCAGCACATGGCACACACATGCCAGCCGCTGCCTCAGCCTACCCAGTACCACCTCAGTACACGGCCGCCCAATCGGCCGGCATCGCACATCCCGCCATGCTGATGAACCACTGGATTCGCAATGCCGCCTTCTACCAGCAACAGCACCAACATATGCAGCAGCAGTGCTTCCGGCCGGAGATGCAACGGCTGCACGCCACCCACCGCCCCAACATGATCGGCCCCATGAAGGTGACCGGCCCCAATGGTACGCGTCCCAAGAAACAGTTCATCTGCAAATTCTGCAATCGCCACTTCACCAAGTCATACAATCTGCTGATACACGAACGCACGCACACCGACGAGCGTCCATACTCGTGCGACATCTGCGGCAAGGCGTTCCGCCGCCAGGATCATCTGCGCGATCATCGCTACATTCACTCCAAGGAGAAGCCGTTCAAGTGCGGCGACTGCGGCAAAGGGTTCTGCCAGTCGCGCACCCTCGCCGTGCACAAGGTCACCCACCTGGAGCAGGCCCCACACAAATGTCCCATTTGTGATCGGTCGTTCAACCAAAGAGCCAACCTGAAGACACACCTACAAAGTCACGAAAATGTGACGGAACATGTTGCAGCGAATTTGTCGCGAGTGCCCGCGCCTGTGCTGGACTTGTCGCAAAAGTCGACAATGCACGCGATGACGAACAGCTCGAACAGCCCCAAGGCGCCCAAGAAGAGCCTGGGATTCACTATTGACGAAATTATGATGCGATAGTGGGCGATTCGTTGAATGCTGCAATACGTTCCTTAAAATATGATTAGCAAGTGATTTAGAGAGAGGCTGTCTATCCTAGTTAGTTATGTCCAAATCGTCCCACAAATGTGTTTTTATTTGATTAGAGAATTTTGTTTTTAATAATGCAATCGACGCCAAGTTTTATAGCCAAAGTTATTCATAAGCCAAGAGTCTCAACTAAGCTGCTTTTAATAAGTCAATTTATTCACGTTCAATTCTTCTACTTTATGTTTGCTTTCTTTCAAATGTAACCACCATAGAACTAAACCCCCCCAAACATTATGTAGTCGAGGGGTGTTGACTTGATTCTGACAATTTAGCATTTATATAACGACCTTGATCACTTTTGCCAAAAATTGAATCGATGAAGAAACTACCATTTGTACACACAAGAACTTAATTATTTATTTATACCGGCACAATCATTCACTTGTAAATAGCAAATTTGTGTAAAAGAAAAATACCTTGTAGTATGTAAATGCTCTACTCCTAAGTGTTTTCTGTAATAGTTGTTGTTAGATCTCATTTACTTTTATTTAATTGAATTATAACTTAAGTATTATTAGTCATAAAAGAAAATAAAAATACAAACTGCATCAAACTTCAATTTTTTCATTAATAACTTTATTAAATTAACAATATCGGGTGCAATTGATTTTTAAATGATTTATTGGAATTCAATCAGACCTTTATGACAGAAGACGCGTCTAGGACAATGACGGACGATGATTTATGACTGTTGAGTGGTCGCAGGTCATCTGTTTCAATCAGCAAGGCTGTTCGTGGGTAAATGTATGTCAGGTAAAAATGTGCAGCTCGGTGCAGCAGCTGCACAATGCAGTATAGTGGAGTGAGCGTTTTTCGTTGCTTTTGATGAAAATATCGCGTGACGATGAGTGGCCTTAACGTTTTACTTAATTTCTATACTTTCTTTGGTAAATTTAATTTAGGACTGCGATCAGTCTCTGAACTGAAAATTGAGATCACACGTTTGGAGAACAATAAAATATTCCAACTTTATGTTTTTATTTAGTTGCCAAAAAACATACTCATGGAATTAAGACCTCCAAACGTTTAATTGAAACCGTTTTTCTTCCCTTTTTTGTTTATTGTACATTTTTAAGATGGACTCACTTAATTCGTAACAAAATTAGTGTACAACTGCGATTATACTTGTACACTGACCAGGTAGTCGCGTTATATGCTGAGGAATCGTTATCGGTTAATTGAGTATTGTAAGTTCGAATAGTCAGGTACTCGTAAAGATGTAAGATTACATTCAACTATAGAGAAGACTTGAAACGAGGAGCATAAAATATATAAATAGTACAAGTAGCTTCCGTCTACTGATCCACGTAAATCTATTTCTTGATAGTGCACGTCGCGTCGTGTTTGAATTGGAATGGGAGCCGCTGCCTTGATAATGCCATTTTGATGATAGGTGTTCCAATAATTAGATTATATTTATTGTTCAAGGAATTCAATTAGTAAATAAGCGCTTTAGAGAGAATATGCAATCAAGGTATTTTTTTAAAACAAATTTAAGCATTTAAAACATGTTCTTATCTCCAGGTTCGCGCTATTTTTATTATTCATGTGTCACAACATTGAAAACAACCAAAACATCAGCTTTATTAAAGTTCTTTTTTTAAATTTTTAATTCAGATATTAAAAGATTACTAGATATAAAGAACCAATACGGCATCAGCCACTTAAAAATGGTGAAATTTCCAAAAAAAAATTACAACTCAACTGCGCTTCTGCTCTTGGTAAATATAGACACACAATCAAAGCGATAATTTTCTCTTCACAAAACGCAAAAAGCCAATTGAATGGCTTATAATAAGCCGCATCAATAGATAACTTACATCAACTGAAATCTTCAATTGGACAGCGATTGCCGCTAAAAAAGTTGACATATCACACAAATTAAGTAAACGTAACTGCGGCTTTATATACATAGGAATTAATATATTGCCAATGTGGACACAATTTCATATAACCAGCACGTATAGATAGAGGGACCAATATCGTCGATCTTATCAATCTATTGACTACTGTAAAATACTTTGGCTGATGTCGATGTTACACATTTTTCCAGAGAATTTCCTCCATATAGATTTCCTTTTAAGTGCGCCGGCATTTTATTTGATGTGTGGCCATATAGCTCGCGTTATCAGCGTCATATATCAGACACTGTGGCAAATAAAACATATTACAGGTAATAATGGCTTTGCTAAAGTAAAGGTGAGAAAGACAGAATCGAAATGAATGGATAGGGAGGATATCTTAGAACTTTTATAATATTTTATTTTATTAATTTCTGAGGTTCCAATTTTTTTGTTGTGGATATTTAGATTTACAATTTTCTTTTCATGAGCCCTATAATTTCGCCCCATTACCCTACTAATTCAAACTGAACAAATCGCCGCTGAATTACTCGCGGGCAAAGGGAGGTGTCATTGGATGGCAATACACAGCAATCGGCGAGATTATAGGAATCGATTGACTTTGTAGCAGCACTCGAACACAAATATTGGTTTATTAAATAACATTGACTTAAAGCAGCTAATATATTGCACCCTTTGGTGGGGTAAAAGCGCACGTTCTGGCCGCGAGTCTCTAATCAAATGAAGTAGGCAATTCATATAAAATGGAATAAGCGTGAACAAAACAAACACACACATTGCTGATTCGCTATCAATAATATATCACTTATCTATGGCTCCATATATGTGCGTCGCGATATATGTTACTTGCCACTGGAATACATATGGTGCCACCTCTTTGAAGCAAGGCGAACCGACAGTTATCGAGTATTCAAACCAAATCAATATGCTGTGACTGATCCAAAACGGGGCGCACATATTCAAATCCTTTCGAAGCGTGGGGGCACTTCAGTGGAGTTACTGGTTTCATCTTGGAAGGCGTTTTGACTCATAGTGATTAATCGAAGTATCCGAGTTTACCTCGCCATTTAGAAATACACACAGTCGCGGCTGTTGTGTGATGACTTTCATATTTTATTTAAACTGAGCCCAAACGATGACCGCGGTAGAGTAGCGCACGAGAACATCTTGCAAACGAATCCCAAAGATGGTGAATGTATGGGCGAAAAATGATTAGCAAAAGTTAAATGGAAGTCATTCTCATATTCTCGTTTTACAGACAGTTCAGTTAGAGATAATCGCTGGCAATCTGCAGTGTCATTTAACGTGTCTCTAGATCTCGGCTTGGTTCTTCTTTTTTCGTTCTCGTCTCGCACTTTCCTCATTTGCTTGGAAATTGTACCGCCTTTTAGACCTTTAGAATTTATGTACTTTGAAAATAAATGATTCGATGTTCTGGCGTTCTCATAAAGCATGTGGTGCGACATTGGCGATTGGTGATTGCTGATAACAAGACGTCTTCACTTTCGAAAATGAAACCCCTTTTCAGAGATTTGAATCTGCTTTCATGAATTCCTCCACAGCCAGACTGTGGCTGTGTGGAATGTAACGATCAACAAAGCCGAGAACAAAGACTGGACTATCCGTATGGATAATAAATCACACGCTTCACAGATCGACTGAGCTTTGGAAATTAGCTTCTGATTTGTAACTAGTCACGAATGTGTACGATTTCCAATTCCACAAAACGACTGGGACGCATCCAGTACCAGTTACAGCAGAAAACGAAATACAATTTAATAATCGTTTCAGCCATTTGGACCATAGAGACGGTTGGAATTGAGGTCTGTTGCAGTCTGACCGAGAGGGAGGATAATCATTCGTTTGAACCATCAATCACACGTACGCGGCCAGATCATGACAGTTGCCTAGTTATTTATTCCCTACGAATATAGGAACACTTCAGTCATCATCCTTGTTTTGGCAGCACAAATTCCTGCCGAAAATCCCGTCTAATCGTCAACGGATCGTTTAGATTGCGTGAATTTAATGGCTGCAACGTTGCAATTAAATTTCTGTTCTATACAGAATATTTATACTATTTCAGCTGGCATTTAATGCACTCCAAGAACTATTTTTCCAACGTAAACGGCTAATAATTGCGTCTCAGTTGAGCCAGATTGGGCATATTTGTGCACAGATTGAGCGCATCAAATTGAAGGCAAGCAAATTAAATAAAAAATTGATCCATTTATCATTCTGGTTGGCCAGGATCGCGCTCTTGATGCATTGACGGGCGCATTCATTTCATTCAGATTTTATAGCGCACAAGAATGATTTGGCTGCATCATGCGAGCCGTGCCATTTATACAGAGAAAGAGTCACTGAAATTGATGTACGACCGCCAAAGAATCGGCAAGCAGAATGCTGCCCTCATGGAATGAACCAGCGATTTAAGATTGAATTTTCGCTGTGCAAATGCACTCCTTCTATGATGCGCCGAACAATGCCCACAACATTTCTGGGCCTGCGGCCAAAATGATACTGACAATTAAATTCATGCAGATAATGAGATTTATCTTTTCCTTGCTCCATTTGCTGCGTACTATCATTATTTAAAATTTCGCGTAAAAAAAAAAATTAAAGAGCTCGACCTGTAGACGCTGAATACGGGGGAGATATGAGGCAAGACAACGATAGTCCAGACGTGGAAAAATGACGGTGGGAACAACATTGTTTCAAACATTTATGTATATAATCCCAAAGAGCAGAATTCCCCGTGCACATGCGTCTTAACATTTTACTTTTCGATTTATTTTATTCCACTTTCGTGAAATACTGATCGTTCAGGGGCGCGGGTCTTCTGAGTTTCGTGGCTAATAATTAGGTGTCGGGCTAGCGGGAATTTAGAATGTTTTAGATCAATTTGGATGTTCAACTTAAATCCATAGCGTATCCTCCTTGCAGAGTAAAATACGAAACAATACGGTAAACAAAAAAATATTTAAGTCAAGGCGGGGTCACAATGCGCGCTCTTTAACTCCTTCCACAGAAAACGAAAGGGTGGCGGAGAAAAGTTCAAACATATTATATCAAGATGCGTATATTTAAAGGGAGTTAGCAGGTAAGGCAGTAGGAAGAACAGTGAAAAGGAGCCCGCCGGCGCCTTAAAAAATTAAGATAAACATAAAATGTTATGAGCGCTCTCGCTGCCCCCAAACTATCATAACTTCGGAGCAGATCATAGAATCCTGGCAATAAATTAAAAATACATGCCACTGCATTTGGCCAGATTGTTCTTCGAGTTTTTTGGACGAACCCTTCGACAGAAAAAACCCAAAAAAAGACACAACAACAATGCCGATAAACACATAATTTTCGTTTAAATGTAAATTTAGTGGGAGTCCAGCTCATTTCGGGGCAAACCGTTAAGCAATTGTCTCCCATTGTGCGTCGCCATAAAAACAAATTAGGACCCGCGCACCGTTCAAAGCATTTAGCGCTGCAGCGCCGCGCCGCCGCGTTCATCTAACAAAGTCATTTAATATTAACCGAGCTGCCTACTGGCTGACCTTAAAAGCTCCCAAAACCCAGCTTCTTCATATATAATTAACTCCGATTCAAGAAATTGATTAAATTCCGCAGCAGGCAGCTTCCATCTATACTGACTGCCAGCCATTATACCATTTATGGAGGTGGGAGACAGCAAAACAATGTTACAAACGCACAGTTTGATCTATCATCAGTAGCCCCGAAAACCGCAAAATGAGGATGAGTGAGTTTATGAAGAGTAGGAGATGTGAAAACATAAAAAATACACCATAGACTACAAATATTTTTCCGATAATTATATGTATAAATAAACGAATTATGTTTAGGTATCTCTTTCAAATGGTCATATTCACAAAAATGTAGATTGTAGTGGCCTTCTTTGTAGTTTTTCGAGTAGGAGACCCTCACTGTTCAACTCCGCCTTAAACATAGGTTCAGTAATTTTTTCGGTTGTTTGGATATTTGCTTGATTTTAAATGACCGTGGTTGATGATGTTAAAATGATTTCACGGAAAATTGGGAGCTTCTTTTAATTTGAGCTCATTGACGATTTGGAAGGGAATTTCGGTTATTCAATTTTTGTTGCAGTAAAACAAAAATATTAAATAGTTAAGTGAAGGCATGGGCATACATTTATGCTTACTTG
>JANSTS010008383.1:0-25875 GCA_026546915.1 Sylvicola fuscatus | reverse complement strand
CGAATAGTTGAACGGTACTGGCGTTGACGCGACCATGTGATTTGAAGGGTTACATACTTATAATATCATCAATCGTTGAAGGGCTTAGATTTTTTAATTTTGTGGTTTTTCACGAAAAAGTGAAGTGATCTTAAACGAAATCGTTTTTTTTTGTTGCAAATGTGAAAATAGTGAAAGTTTATCACCTACAAAATTCACTTCAAATTTATCTTAAAATTAAGATGCTTTGTAGAAAATGAATGATTAAACTCTCAACGAAAAAATCCTACATCATTTAATGGTACTTAAAAGTATATATTTATCAGTTTTTTAATTGTTTAATTACTTAAATTCATTATGAGCAGTTTCGCCAAACTGCAACAAATGCATTATAAAGTGAAATTCAAAATTAATTAAAAGATGAGGCAACAAATCACACACAAATTAGTCCAACAATTCGTCTGCAATAAAATTAGCAATTATCATATGAATTCCATGTAAAACAAGCAGAAGAAAAGGAATGCACACAAATTCCAAAACCTGCGACGCAAATGACACTGCAACATATATGTTAAATATGAAAATTACACGCTCAGGTCCATGATCTTACGAAACATTATACGGCTCGGTAAATTTCTTTCCCCCATGCATGAGCAAGAATTCTTCTTTACACATATTGTAGCTTCAATTGTCCTAAGTATAAATTCCCATTTCATCAACTCATATCTGAGCGCTCATATAAGTCTAATTTAATGCTATTCATGCCATTTATAAAAGACGTTACGACATTTTAGACACACCGCAGCACACACTTCACACTTCACAACAATGCCGTTCAATCTCCCTCGCGTCGGCCTCTCTACACGCCTGATTTCCCAAATGCACAACTGCCAACGTGTGTGCATTATATTGTGTTGAATAAGCTATAAATTTCGTTGCTCCTGGATTCTAGGAAACATCTAGTTAAATAATAAGTCAGATAAATGCCACCATAATAAGTGTAGTTCGTGTTATTCTTTATCGTCGCGCTGCGGTTCTCGCGCCCTTCAACGCAACCGCGCCATCGTCTTATAGTCATAATAATATAATTCCCTTTTATCTTTTTTTTCATAATTTTTATTTTCCTTTAGTCTCTCGCGTCTTGCTGCTCGTACTCTGCCACAATTGGAGAGTTCTGAAACTTTGAATAAAAGCCGCGTCATTTATACCACATACGAATATGCTTTGCACGCTTTATGTTTACATTTTGGTCGCTTTATTTGACATGGAGGCGCTCTTGTTGTGTAGTCCATGTCCTCCAAAGAAATATACTTTTTTTTAGAAATATTTATTTTTCGATTTCAGTGTTTTATAGCGCGAACGACTCGTTGAAATGCGATAACCAATTTCCCGGGAATTACTTGTACATTCTCATCGACCATGTCTTTGATTAATTGCGTCAATTTGTTGGGCTGGTAATTGAGTTATAACTTAATTAGGAATCCTGTTTTCAGGTTGGTTAGGAATTCGAAAATTTCATTGTAAAATCCATTCGGTGAAAAATATCAGCGGTTCTAGGAAGTGTTATCGATTTGAGTAAAATCGTTTAAAAAAACATTTCAAACGTGAAAACAGTTTAAATGCAATTTAAATTATAAATTGAATAGAAAATATCAAGAAAAAGAATATGTTGTTGATTTGAAGCAATTTGTATGTTGCTGATGACATTTTGTTGTCAAAGAAACTAACTTCCAAGAACATGAATAATTGACTATTTATGTTACATTTGGAAATATTTTCGTATGTATGGGGGTTAGATCCTAGAACTACAAAAATTAAAACTATGACTAGAAATTCAAACTTTAAAACTGAGGGCAGAAAAACAACATAAAAAAATTTACATCAAAATTTGAAAGCAATTTAATCAATAAATGTATTTATAGAGGTTGCAATAAAGAAAGAAAGAAATTTCACAAAACAATATCGCTGGTTACAAGCGGCTCTTACCCAATCTAATCCCATCTACATCACTGCACTTTTGCGATCGTTTGTACAAGAATAAAACTATCTTTTACCGGAAACAATAACTCAAAGATGGTTATTGCTCGACGTAGCCCCTCGCATCTCGTCTGACCAACATCCACGGATTGCGCACATACTCGCTCGTTATATCAATAATTGAATAACAAACGGTCCCGATGTAATGCTTAGGTAATTCCCTATCCACGGTATTTAGTGTCAATATTAGTCGATAATGGTGACCAGTGCACCATAAATCTGGACTATTTCTGCATCGTCCGTAAAGCACCACTTATTACGGCCTCACATGTCATAATTTTCCGTAAACGGACTGACAATCGCACGCTGCTTATCCCCGCGTACCCGCGAAATGGGCGAAGTCATGCGCTAACACCAAATGATATAATGGTGGTTCGCCATATAACAACCCGCTGCCTCCATGTGATCTGCATGAGCGCGACTATTATGGCACTGCAATCAATGGATCTGCGGTGGTGAGTGACAGCATTTACGGGAAATGTTGTAGCACGTATGTTTGGCCAGCACTTTTCCTAAAACATAATTGCTGCTCGCATGCTCACAAGTCACAGTCGCCACCATAATATGATTGCCTCAACTACCATGCCACCAATCGGCCGAATCGCTCGCGATTTTATGCGCCAATTCCGACCGGCCAGCTTTATTATTTTAATACAAATATATTTTCCGTATGAAAATCTCTTTCCCCCGATTTTTTGTTGCTCAACATTTTATTATTCCGTATATTTTGACTTATACCAATTTTTAACGTATATTTTCATTACTCCTGCTGCCCCTGCTGCCGTTGTTGTTGCATTCTGTTGAATTATTGCATTCGTTTACTTGCATTTTGTGTATGCGATGTGGCTTTTTGCGCTCTCCGCAGTTGTTGTTGTCTTGTGTTGTTATTTGAAGTCAAGTTGGTCGGCACACGCTCGCGGGCACACGTCATTTCCCACGGATTCTTACAGCGCAAGCCAATATAGAAACAACGCCACAGAGCTGTACTGGCACTGTAATATTCATACGTATAACCTGTGCTGCAGCGTGCAATATATTTACATCTATAAAATGCAGTCAGTCAGTTAAAAAGATTAAACACAAAATAACCACCATGACTATGTAAGCAAACGTAATCGCAAGGTATATGGATATCAAAGAGTGGATATGCAGCAGTTGTGTGATGGTATGGTGCAAACAGTGTGTCGCGGCGTGGTATTGGATGTAGTTTTTGTGGGGAAAGCAGATGAAGGAACATTTAAGAGGCTACACCCGCACATCCACGATCAGTATTCAGATGGGCAAGTTCAGAGGTGGGCAGGGTCGAATTCAGAAGGAAGCGTTTTAGCATTTTTCAATGAAATACGGGCCTGACAATTAACAATTGGAGTTTCTGAAACTCATTCATAAGGACCCCCTAGTAAGTAAATCAAGAAAGTTTTTAGCTATATTTTAACTTCAAGAATATATTCATTTTTTAACAAATTATTTAAATGTAATTCAATTCATAGTAAATGGCATTTGAAATACTGATATTTGTAAATACTTTAAAAAAATTAAACTACTTAAGATTCTGCCACAAACGTTCATACAATTCTGAAAAAGTTATCTGAAATAACGTTTGTGTTAATTTTCTTAAGAAATAAACTTTAGAAGAATTGGAACTCAAGCAGCCAACAAACAAAGATGGCAAAATTAAGCCATAACCGATCCCACAGTCAAGATAGCATTTTTTTTTCTGCATGCAAAAACTCTGCAATTTGTCCCCGTCCAGCCCTGTCACGAGTTTTTTCATTCGCGCTCGCCATTTCAGTCACATCTCCTCACTCATCCGCGTATTTGTGTGCGTTTGCGCGCACCCTTCTGACGAAATAAAGGACGACGAACATGAAGCTTACTTTATAACCTATGACCTACACATAAATGCACAACAAATAGCAGCGCGACTACAGCGCCTCGGGCACATTATTGAAAATTTGCAGACTCTGCAATATTCATGTGTTCGCTATGGCTTTTATATATGATTTCGTCTTATGATTTGCGCTTGTTTTATGTTTGGCAATGTGTAAGCGGTGCGATCTGTGCAGAGAGTTTTGGATGCTTTATTTTTATATTTTTTATATAAATTATTTCCGTGGCATTCCATTGCCGTCTTCATCCACTCCCTACATGTGGAAGGAATTTGAGTCAATTTACAATAAAAAAGTGGTCTTTTTGAGAGAAAACTTAAGTGGTCAAGACTCAAGAGTTTCCTATAAAATGTTCAAGTGCTCTAAATCATTAAGAGGGAACTATAGTCACTCGCTTTTTTGGCTAAGCACCAACGGAAATACTCTTGTGAGTTCAAAATGGAGTGGCCTATATTATACATTTATCTTATGTTATTAGTCATTTCACTAAACTCTATTATAAAATAACTACATCTTCAACTCCTTATTTCATAACAATTAACAAAACAAAATATAAATGCATATCGCAGTTATCAGATGATTTTCATTAGTAACCAGTATATCTGAATTCAGCCATAAATTGGATTATTTTATGACATCATTAATTATAGTCAAGCGGAGGAAACATAAATTAAATTAGTTATCTACAAATTTCACACCAGCTTTTCAGTGTTGTTGAAATTTTAAGGCGTCGAACCACTTGAACTTCCTCCAAACAGGATATTAGGTGGCAAGTAATGAAGGAATTTCGGTCGCTACATTATCGCTGAACCCGTCTTTCCAAATTATTAACCAGACTAGCGGCTATCCTCTGAGTGGCAAAAACGGGCCTGCATTCACGCAGCAAAAGATCAAAACACACATCGCTTATCAGTAGGCGACACATTTCTACAAAAAAAAGAAATTAAAGAAATAAAATAAATAAAACTGAAAAAAATTTGTCACCCTCACGAAAGGCAATAAAATATGACCATCCGTTTCTCGCCTCCATCAGTGATCCCGATGTTTGTTTTATTATATCGAGAGGTATATTTGTTTGGTAGAACATTTTGGGCATATCTTTTGCTCTGTTGCTTATGTTTCTCATCTTTCTGCTGCATTTTCTTGTGTTTATTAACTGTTGCAGACTTTTGCGGCCGTCTGCGACCAAACAACAGCCACAGAAAGTGCCTGCGCGCGCGATTATCAGACAAATTGATCTCGAAAAGTCGGTGTTTAACATCACAGAAATTAGTCGATCGTCTGCAACATCTTAAGGTTTTCACTTAACGAATTTGTGATGTTCTGCAGTACGTCGAATGGAAATTAAGTCCTGACATCTGAAACCATATTTGCCGAATGCATTCAGGCCAGAAATTACTTTCAATTTATAGAATTTAAATAATGCTTTCAATTTCAATTCTGTGGAAATTTCTGGAACGGTGGTCGCGCAAATTCATCTGAATTCAGTTCATTGACGTGAGACCACAACTCCAATCTCTCCCTACTCTCCCTGTACACGAACTGTTAACAATTTTCACTTGATGTCACACACATTACCCGTAAGCCCATCTAACCACAGTTGAATAAATTGAAACTGACAAGTGAGGCCCACCCAAATCCACTGGCAGTGCACTGGATGTAAACAGCCATCACGTTAGGTATCCATATATGAAGAAGAAAAGGCCACTAAAGTCGCTCGGACGTTTTATGGCCACGCGTAATTCTTAAATTTATCGGTTCTCTCTTTAAGTATGGCTTTATCAAGCGTCGTCCCTGGCTGCAAGACCCAAAACCATCGTTAACCACGCACCAGAGGCACATTACTGCAGTCAATGACTGCCAGTCAGGCGTATCCAGCCATCCAATAAGGCATTTTCCATTCACAAAATCAATATATCTTTGCGCAATTGATCACTTGACGCGCTCTAAGGCCATCGCCAACACCTCACAAGACGACTTTCGATAGATCAATAAAAAGCCATCCCCCCATTAGAGATAAGCGCAGCGACCAGTGCATTTTCCGAATCTTAAACACACGAATTACGAGCGTACCGGCAAGGAAGAATCCCACACTGATTCCAATCGAAGATACGACCCAATGTGCGCAGACTCCAGAGCGCCTTTCGACCCGTGCTCCTTACCAACTGCACCGAGACTGTGTAGTCTAACATTAGCTATAAACACAAAGAATTTCTCACTTTTATTGGCCACAAATATATTTGTTTGTTGTTTCTTTTTGTGTTAAGTTGTTTAGTTTTTTTCTTCTTATTATTTTTATTGTTGAGGTTTTACATTTTGTAGATAAGTTTCAGGTTACTAATTATTGCCATTGGACAGTGCAATGATAGCTATATTTACTTGAATTGGACCACCATGGCGCGAGAGAAACAGTCGTATAACTCTCAGATGGATTTGGCCCAGTCTTTAAGAAAGGCATGGCGCGGCGAGAAAACACTTTAATGTAAACAGGGTAGGAATGTAAAAAAGTATAGTAAAATGTTGTTTATGCGGAACGGAGGAGAAGTTCTTATCTTCCGGAGGTGAGTTCACCTCTTCATCATGCTGGTCTTTTAAAGCAACGTCTATTTTATCGTGTGTAGTCTGGTGGTGGTGGCCATTGGCCGTGTATATGCATTAACCATCCATTACTCGCGTCTTGGCCACCATTAGGTATTACTTTTAATTGATTGGACGACTGTTCACGTTAATTTGTGTCTGGATAAAGAATTGTGCCGGGGAATTGTGTGTGGCTCAGCCGGACGGTGTGAATACACCATTAAATTGATCTAATGATTAAGACATAAACATTTTTCGACACCTTGCCGTGGTGGTGGCAGTCTTAAGTGGATAACAGGATGGTGTTAATAATTAGCTAGATAGAATTGTCGACGAACCATAAGAATATCAGTTACAAGCCTTTTTTGTCATCGTTGGGCGTGTAAATTATTGTATAGGTCTTGCTGGTTTTTCTAGAAATCCCACCCATGAGATCAGATTTCTGGACAATTTTGTACTTTGTTGTCTGAATTAAGTATTGATGAAGATTTTAGTCGCGGTTGCAAGCGACTAGCGATAGTATTAGATTCGTCAGCACACTATTTGTAGAAGTTGGTAAAGGCGTTAGGATCTGTTAAAACATCTTGTTAAAATTGATCCCGGATTTTTGCTTTTATTTATTTTTCAGAAAGAAGAAATGAATGTTAGCAGATTTATGAATATATCATAATTATAAGTATTTAGGGTATATAAATATCTTGAACATTATGCATTCCAACCGAACTCTTACCATAAAGGATCTGAAGCTCGATTAATGAAACATATTCGGGAATCGTTTTGAATATCCTCAAAAATGAACTAACGGCCATAAATATTTTTCTTTCGTAGTAACGACTGCAATAAATTGTGCAAGATTAGCATAAACATTTATGGTTAAATTTACAATCGCAAAGCGACAATAAAACTATTCGCTACTTCTTGATGGCCAAGCGCCACAACTATCACACACTGACTAGCGCTGACTAACGATTTATTGGAGGCACGATGAGCGCCTTCATGACGGAGTCCCTTTATGCACCAATGGCCAGATTATGATGCTTTATATCCATATGTTAAATAATAATGAGACATAAAAATCGACGCCGAGCATATTCCCGCCGACATTCATTATCTCCTTCTTGTTTTCATACAGAGATTCTCGCATCAGTGTGCCTTCCACACATCACATGCACATGTGCTACTTATGAATTTATAGCAGCGCCAATGAAACGCCACACAAATGCGCGATTCGGCCGCGCAATCACACATATATCCTGGCAGAGAAATGCATCTCGGCAAATGGAACGAAATTGCCGCAGATATGCATTTTATCGTGGCACCGTCGTTGTTTCACCATTATGGCAATTCTCGAGTGCATTTCGCGATGCCTAACAGAGCGCGTCATATAAATAATATGGGCAGTTGAGGCGGAATAATGCTGCCTGATTGCGCTTTAATTATGAGAACTCTGCCGGCGGCTGTTTCTAATGACCGTACAAAATATCGCCGTATGAATATAACATCATGCAAGCGCGAAGATGTTCACGTGCTCGCGTTTTGCGGCCAAGAGATGCTGGGCGATCGTGTGATCGCGCCAAACGCACATAATATGTCGGATTGTCGAGTAATCAATGTGTATTTTATGCAGCTAGCAAATTAATACGTCAAACGTCTAAATTGAGTGTTTAATTTTAATTAATATTTATTCGCATTTCCCCTATTGATGGATTTATTGATATTTTATGCAAAGTAAAGATAGATTTTTTTAGCATTTTCTTTTCTTTTTTTTAATTTCATCTATGATTTACCGGATGATGTTAAATGTAGAAATATTTAGTGTTTACTGATTAGGTCACACATTTATTATCCTTTAATTAATTATATAAAAATAAGGACTTTATCATGTTTTGAATTAAATTTGGTCGTCATTTAACTATAAGTTTTTTTGCTAATAAATCCCCCGGTTTCAAAATTATAAATTATCAACAAATGGTAATTAAACAATAAAAAAATGATCGTGTTTCCATTAGGAAATCCCAAGAGACATAAAGTCATAGTGATCAATGATTTCACAAAAGACCAATCCTCACAACTGGTTCTCACTCCAATTAAAATGAAAATAAAGACATTCAACATTAGCATGTTCTAATTATATGGCATTTTTCGTTTATATCTTTAACCACAGTGAAAATATCAGAAAATATAAATCCATACGATCCTAATTAATAAAATTATCTTTGGTTTATTACGGTTGCATGTCATCGCCAGGAACACTGGCATTGACATGCCATACCACCGAAGAATGCCACAAACTCGTGTTGCAGCCAAATATAAATATGGGGAATCAATCATCAAGTTGCCGCCATCTGACAACATACACGAAAAATAAAACTACCACCGAAGACTTATCGCGACAACGGATCAAGTCAGATCCCTTCAATCAATTGCAGCCAAAGTAAATCAAATTAATTAACACGAAATTTTACACACCGCTAAGTTTTCCGACGCTTCGGCCAGAAAATCACTGTGCGAGTTTTAAGTAATTTTTCTTCAGATTTTTGATTTTGTTTTCATTGATTTTATGATTTTATTGACCATCATTGTTGTTTGTGGACCCAAGCCCATTCAGAGTTGCCATATTACTCAAGTGATCAACTGTGGGAACGCATTTCAACGGCGCTGCTAAGATGCTTTATTTAATCCACCAAAAATTCAATAATTTTACGTGTTTCATCTTGCGTTCGCTCATTCTGCATATCATTATTTGAGCATCTTGCACGGCACACACGGTGGAACCTCAACATTCGTGTGACTTAATCAGCGCACACCGTGGATTATGTAGCAGCATTAAATTGTGCGATTTGCCGAAAAATGCCGAAGAAGAAGCATAATCCCACCCCCATTTACCGGCCCAGCACATGATGATCATTGGGCGCGCATCACGTAGCAAAGGGTGCCCATTATGTTTACTGATATACAGCAAAACTGCAACAAAGCGAATACAGTCGAGGCGACTCCCTCTAATCTTGATGCATATTTTGATTTATCACGGCGCAGGTTGCTCTCCGTCATGTCGTTTTGCGCCGACATCGCCACCGCCGATCGTGGGGGCTCCGCGAAATGTTTATATGCATAAAATGTGTGCGAACAATTCGCGTTCTTAAATCGACGGTTTTCCGGCTCTCCCTCGCCGCTTATGGGGAGAGGCCGTGCAAAAAGGGCAAAATCGTAATAACTATGTTTGTGGCGTGTACGTATCTAAGAAACCTCGCCCAAGTCATTTTGCTCCCAAAAACGAATATCATTATCATCATTATGATATTAAAACAACAACCAAGAGCGGTGAGCAAGTAACCCGCAAAAAAGTCAGTGGGAACTGGCAATCAGTCGAGGTAACATAGCGCAAATCGTCTACAGATTTACTCAGATCAAGGCGAATCGGCGTCTTGGAATGACCTTAAAGAGATGCTTGATGGCAGAGGGAAATTATATTTATACAAATGAAGACTTCGGGAACTTCTGGCTTTTATGGGAGCGCTTCACGACCATGTCGATCTGCGTTTATGATGAGTCTGATTATGATCATTTTGAAGAAATCGGTTCATACCTTGTTCAACCTTCCCATTAAAAGATTCATTAAATCGCATTATCACTAAAATGATCTGCAGATGAACATGCTAAACAATCATTAATACCAATTAAATGCAAATTACAAATATTGAAACAAAAAATTCTCGCTTCCAGGACTTAATTTTTATGAATCTTTAAGCCATTATCAACATAAATCAGCAACAAAAATTGATAAACAATTTCCATCACCGCTGTTGTCATTGTTATGAGCAACATGAAGGAAGACAATCGTCGCATGGCGCTTCTCCAGCCATCAAACGTGCAGAATCTGCGATCGAATAGCCTTGATTGTGGTGAGCACATAAGTCAAAACGTTGAAGTAATTTGAATAATTTAATCTGTCTGCATCTCTCGGCAAGTCTCAGCTCCTTGTAAACTGTCATCAGATAATTTTCAGTGTTTTGTGTATGCGTCTTCATTTTGCCCGCGCGCCTGACACAAAACCCATTTATCCGTTTCTTCGCCGCATTCAGATAAATATCACTTGAGTTGAAGAATTAAGCAGTTAATATGAAGACAGGCATTCTTATTCCCATTTGGGTACAAATTTCTATACGCTTTTTATTGCTCTTTTGTGCTCTCGTGTGTGATTCTCTCGATTGTAATTTAACATGTAAGATGCCCAGCGTCTTCACGTGTGTGAGTTGACCATAAAATTAGGGATTAGTTGTGTTTGACACATCTTGTATAAAATAAATACACAAATTTGTATATCAACAAACAATTTGGATGAGCGCTTTTTATCCATCTCTCCTGGTGGTACCTACAAAAGCCTGATTTCTGTTTTTTCGCATAAGCATTTGTCATAAATTAAAAAATAAATGTTAATAAAGTTCTTATTATTTCAATATTTGTCTTCGCCTGTCATTTTTATTGGATTACGTTCCTTTGGGAACGTTTGTCCAGCACACAAAGCGTCAGGCAGCTTGAATGCCTGAAAGCGTTTGGAATGGGGTATTTACACACTGAATGTAAATTACTAATAAATTATATTTTTCGTTGTTGGGATTTATGACTTCTTCTGCGCTCGCAGAGACTGAAATAGTGACGTTTCAGGAAATAGATGTGGAATTCTCACGCGAATTCCGCGAGCGTGTGGGGACACACCAGCTTGGAATGCTGTAGCGTGTCAGGACTGGAACGATTTCTGGATGCGGTGTTCTCGTGTCTGTTCGAGACAGTTTGTCATGTGAATATGTGGCGCGTAGGACTCTTTTGTAGCGTACACTCGAGATCAAATGAAGCCATAAGAGAATGCGTTAAAGAATGTTTGAATCGAGTCGTTTGAGTAATGGCTGTGAGTGCTGGGATACCTACGTATTTTGCGTCTGGAATTTTAACAGGTTGATCAGGAGTTTGTGTTTTTTCTTAACCTTTAATCTTTTGTTTTATTCAATTTTAACGCCAACAAAAATGCATGAAAATTGTGGTAATCATCATCAACAATTTCAATCAGAAAACATGAATACAAACATTTTGTGCCGAAGGTTTGAAGCAGTCTATTTATTATTGAAATTCATACCATAAATTTTGGGTGGCCCTTCTAATCAAAATATTAATTTAATTTGAAAAATCAGGAATCATCCCCCAAGCATTTTTTCATACAAAATATAGTTCCATAAAAGCTTCAGTTAATCGGCATTTAGGGATCCAAATATTTGATTGTCGTGTTCATCTAATGAATCAATCCTGCTGATTTCAACATTTAACTCCCAGGGTAGTAATCCCGAAACACAAGCGACCCAAAATAATCATGTTCACATGCCCGACTCCAGGAATGTGTGGCTTCATTTCGTGATGACTTGCATACTCATTGTGAATCCATAGATCATAAATTGTTGAGTGATCTTCGCTTAGGAATCATCGGCAATTGTGCAGAGCGACCAGATGAAATGTTCTTTCAACACAAATACAATTTAACCATTGTTGATAATCGTGGTGAATAGATATCAAAGTCACCCTATAATTTGTGGGCTATTCCTCGATGCCTGAACTGAATGCAATTCGCAGAAATCTTTTCCGGTGGAATATTGTCAATGTTTAAGTACATATTTAAATTGTTGTCATTCAGTTCTTTTGCTTGGATGATCTGAATGATTTACCAGAATTCGTAAGATCGCGTCGCGGCAGATAAAACTGTTGAAATTGAGATTCACCGTATAACAATAAATTTACGAAATATATATTATTAAAAAGTATTATAAAAGAAGGCCCACCGATTGCCGTGCGCATCCCTTTGCCTGCTGCATTCGATGTTCAACGAGCAGCCCTTCACATCGCCATTGTCCATATATCATAACATTTGACCGAAACAAAAATGCGGGACTTTTGTTCACTGCAGCCACATATCACAAATGAAACATCGGCAAGGCCAAGGGAGAGCTGAAAAGAAGCACAGAAGAAGCACACACCATCTTGACACAAAATCACAAAATGATAATACAACAAAATAAAAGGCGAAACACCGATTATTACATTGAAAGGGTCCATATTTTCCAGACGATATTTTACTTAAATCAATTTTTCCTTTTGCGTCGCTTTTACATAGTAATTTATTGGAATGGGCAGACCATTTAATTCTCTTTATTCTAGAATTATGTTCATGTTGTCCAGATGGTATTCACATATAGAGAGCTCATATCGAACAGCGGTTTCTGGGATGAAACAAAGGGCCTGAAGCTAGGTACCTCATTAATGATCGCTATGATTTTGTTTCTGCCTCTTGGAGAAACGCACGCGTTTCTTTGCCTGCACCTTTGCATTGGCTTCTACACCGAAATGGTTCGGCAAAATGTGTTGAGTGGCAGCCAGATGATGTCTTCACGCGGCTGTCGCTGGGCTGCTGCTGCTGCTGCTGCAACCGTGATCGACTGCTGCACCTTTTCACGAATTATAGCGTTTCGTCTAGGCCCACACACGGAATTTTCGTGTAGTTGATCCGCAGCATTTAGGCTGACAATTTGTGCGGTTTTTTTATTCGTAGACATCAACATAATTTATGTTGGTACCATTTTAATTTATGTCTTGCGCAAGAGGAAAAGATCATAATTAGATGGATCGTCTCGGCTGTTCAGCGTGCCTACCTGCGCATAGCTTTATGAGTTATGTGCAATTACTAAACAGTTATGTTGTAGTAGAAAATAGACGCGAGCACAAAGCGCGTTACAGAGAGCCACTCCGGCCACATAATAAGGAACCACTCAACATAAATCACATCGTTTTTATTATTATTGAATTGAATGTATAAATTTGTTTAAAAGACATTATTTTCCTTTTCATGGGCGCTTTTATTCACGTCTACCCAGTTCTTCAATTTGATTCTGAAATCTGAACACTCAAAATGTATTTTATTTTACATTTTATTATTTTATATCAAAAGCGAATGAAAACTATGTTTCTTTTGTGAACATGTTTCATGGGACAGACAAACAGAAGACGCGCATAGTCGCATCAATAATACACCATTCACATTTTATTGTCCATAAATGATATCCATATCAATATTTCTTGCCTCTCCACAGAGCATCGACAAAAAAATCAATTGATTTGATTGCGAGTAACGTTACACAAAAAGGACACATCGTAAAAGTTAAAGATGAACCATGACAAGGACTTCTGATTATGAAAAGTCTAAAAGTGAAATTTACTCATATTGTCAGGTGGCTAAACGCAATGAGTCGTGAATAATTTGTTGGTAGAGATGAAGAATATTTCAAGTGCATTTCCATTGTCCTTTCATCCCTTAAATGGGCACCTGAGGATCGACGATATTCCCGTGATCCCCATAAAAAAAAGTTGGTTATTTTTCAGGACAATTCACAGAGATCGTATGAGTATCATGGGAATAAATGTGCTGCTGCTTGACACAATTTATGTTTTGTTAAATTTCATGGTTTTTGTGTCCAATGGATAGCCTTTTGTGTAGTCCTTTGTTAACACCAGCTACCGATTGTTTAGTTTTTGTCCTTTTATTTAAAATGTCATGCAAGTTGGTTGCACCAATGCAAAGCAATTACATTTATGTCAAACTGACGTGTTGGTGAATGCGGCCTTTTTAGTCCAACTGTCTTCTTTGGAATTACTAGTATTTATTAGAAGAAGTTAGAAATTTCGCACGATTCGTTATGGTTCCTACCACATTTAAAATCATATCTTTTTGAGAAAGATGAGGAGTCTTTAGAAACTTAGTTTATTTACTTGAGATCTGAAAAATTCTAGGATATTGGAAGCAATCACTTATTAACGACAGATAATATTCAATAAAAAGCTACAATCCGTGCTACCTTAACCTAAATTAAATTTGACTGCTATAAATTTTTTCGTATTCCAAATGATCTCGGGATACGCCTTTACAGCTTCCAGCACTCTAACATCTATTTTACATCTCCACAACTGCTGTATCCATTTTACGACCGCACAATAAACGAAACCGCATCTCAAATGCAGCCATTTAATTAATATCATTCCAAAAACGTAACAACTGCACAACCATCCCCCTTTTATTGGCATTTCAAATGTTCGCACTTGCACTCCACACTCGCGTACATATATGTAGGGCATTAATTCAGCTGGCCGGCTATTCATCGTGTGGACTGGTCCGCGCGTATTTCTTGTGCAAATACGCTCGCGGTTCATGTATGCGCGCTTTGCACACACCAAATGTGCACTGGACCCCGAGGGTTGGGCGTTACGCTTGTGCCAGTGCATTTTGTTGTTGGCGGTGCCGTTGCAACGGATCTGGGTCTTGCGCGTATTTGGACTAAGTGATTGCAAATTAGAGCAAAGTGTTGTGCTTTGTTTTAGGCCGCTCGGCCTCGCACGAGAATAAGAACCTCTTGGATATTATTTGTGTGGCGCTTCGCTGCATAAAATATTACCTATTTAGCATATCCCTTTGAGGTGCTGGAAGCAGGTTGTGAATCCAGAAGCTTGCATATTTTTACACCTTGTTGCTTGTTCTCAATTAGCTAATTGGAGTTTATGCAGTCAGGTGGGGTAATTCGGGTTTTATTACAATCTAGAATATAGTTAGATCTGACTGGAAATTAATTATTTTGATCAAAATGATAGAGGTCACCCAACTACGATTTTAATCGTGCAGTCGTTTGGACCGTTAAAGCAGAAAATTGTTGCCTCAAAAAGACGTCGAATTATAGATGGATAGCAATTACTATCCAAAAATAGCCAGAGATTGATATCACCAAAATATTTTTCACTTATCTAAGACCTCGGATTTTAAAACAGAACATTATGGAAGCTTGAAAACTCCATAAGATAAATAAACAACTACGGAAGAGCAAATTACAACAAATTAATATCAATTTTTCACCAAAAAGGTCTTAAGTCTTTAACAATTAAAGTACCCATCCACAATTGAATCCGGGTATCGTAAACCATATCATGGCAATTAGAATTAAGTGAAAAACACCATAAACAGTATCCAAATCAAAAGAATTACATTTCATCAAGCGACTACCATAATCATCGGGCCAAACGAATGGCCTATCATCATCATTATTATGATTTGTGTGGTTTACCAAAATGGCTGGAAAAAATTAATTTCTAGAAATTAGACGGCCACTTTTCAATATAAAGAACCTAATTTAATCGACTGAAATGTGCCACATATAGGCAGCACACTGATCGCATTAAAACAGCAGTTAGCGGGGAGGACGAGATAGGAGAGATGGTATCATGGTGAGTATGGCTGGAAACCAGAACACACTAAAAAAAAATATGTATGAAAAACAGCCCATTAAACTTCTTGTGTTTAATTAATTTGAATGGGATTGGTTCAACCTATGGCCATTGCCACGGACAAACAGCTCGACTAGAAGGAACCGACGAAAATTAGCATTTATGGCCGCGGTTGCGCAGTTTTCAGTTCTTCTTGTTGTCCAGTCAAGCATATTTGGATCATCAGGCAATCGCCCTTTGGCGTAGGTGAGTCGGGAACCTCAATAAAATTCCGGATTACTGCCACACTCTGTCAAAAGAAGGCCATTATTAAACAGTGGCCGATGCCTCTTTTTTGTAGCTGTGCACTGCCCATTTTAATGGTTTTAATTTACGCCAAACAAAAGCGCCAGTGAAAAAGGGCTGCAGTGTCGGATTATTTAAATTAGACAAGATGAGGTGGAGAAATAGGACTAAAGCATCCCAGAATTTATAGCCACTCAGAGAACTAACCTATTCCAGTTGCCAGTTACCAGTTTCCAATTTCCAATTTACCAATTGAAATTGGAATGAGAAGGAATACTTCATTATCTATATGTGAATTAAGATTCGGTCAGCCACATGGGAATAGAGGAGAATATTTATGTATTTTAGTGGAATATTGAAACTTCCAATAACCACCTCCTGCCAGAATATCTCTTATTTGCATTTATTTGTGTTCACTTGCCTTGTTTTGAAATGGAACACTCATAATTTTCTGTTTTGATTTTGTTATTTTACTGAAAATAATAACCGATCGGGCTTTTTTGTTGTTTCCAACTTCTCTCGGTGACTCGGTTAAAACAAAAAAAAACAGAATTTAAACCGACGATCGAAAAACTACCAGTAGAATATCTGTGTAGCAATATCCATCTGTATGTATATTTAATTCATTTCTTACCTTTACATTTTCATATATATGTACGCCTCGAGGGTATTTTGGCTGTTCCTCAATTCAGAAGCACAGCAGGAGTCCCCATCAACAATCGCAGGTTCTCTCGCGCGCAACTCGATAGACAGCAGCATGGACACATATAACGCGCTCCGTGTGCCCTCACTAGAACACACATCCAATATGAGCAACGTTCCTGGTCACAGAATTGAAGCGCGCGACGAACAACAGCCAAGCACATACATCAGAGTGTATTTTAGAGTTTTTTTTATATAAATGAAATTGCCAAAGGCGTTGTTCTCATCGGTATGAAGCTTATGGGGATTGTACACGCAGACTCATTTATAGACAGTGCTTTGGGAGGTAGAACCTTCATCATAGAAAGTGTTTCAATCTTCAGCCGTCATATCATCGGTGCTTCATTAATATATATTCTCACCAGAGACCAAGAATCAGGCTTCTTATAACGATTCAATGCCTGATGAAGGAACCCGCATATGCAGCAGGGAAATTAGTTGGATCGAAACACATTTAATCGTCTGCTTTGAAAATGGGTTTTTGGGGGCTGAGGATCCCTTGCATATTTTTTTGTAGGAAATTGAGTGGAGTGTAATAAATTTTAAATGTATTTATGCCGGGTTGAATTAAAAATGTCTGTCAAAGTGGAAGCGCGGTAACCAAAGAGGTATGATTAAGTAGCAATTATAGTTTTGTTTCTGGGGATTCTCTAAAGTTTTTGTTGAATGATAAAATATTAAACTTGAAGAGCATTAGTCATTCATAAATAATTTTTACTCGAAATCTTCTTCAGGATTCATAAAAAAAAACAAGAAGAAACAAATGGTTCTCTTTAATGTAAACATTTTTACTTGACTGAAATTAAGAGAATATAAAAATGAGTTCCATGAACTTCAAAAGATAATTTAAAAGTATCCATCTCATCACAACTTCATCCTCCCATAGATGCCGATACCTTCTTAGCGCTCGCAAATAAGGCAGTCTAAATTATTAAAAAATTGTTGAAAGGATCGTTGCTCACAAAACTTTAAAGTCAGTCACCGATAAGCCGCCTCGATTTTGTGTGAAAACCCTTGTTGCTTAACCACCTTTCGCTCCCTTTGCGATATATAGGCTCAAATGCGCGTAAACAACTATAAATGACAATACTCCACCAGCTTCTAAATTTATGTGCTTAAAGATCTCCCCTGTCGGTGCCGTTCAAACAATCCAGCCATTGTTCTTGTTGTCAGTTCACCACTCGCACAAAACACACACAAAAATGTGGATCGCTGCTCTCTTTAAGATATATATTTTGCGATTTGCCGTCATCTCCAAAGATGCACCCGCTTCCACTTATTATGAAATTGGTCGTAAATGCACAATTCATTTATAAATACGTTACAAATTTAACGATCGTAGATTAGTGGCAAAACCTTAATAAATAACAATTTCCATCAAGCGAATGACCACATCATCCCGAATGCATGATACTCTGCCTGACCTTCTCTGAAGTGCATTTTTCGGCTCGGCCAAGTCGAAGAATAATGAGCGGCAACGATCTCAGGCCACTGTTCGTCGAGGCAAAACACGAGAGGCTGGCAAGGAGGCATGCATTTCGGACAATGAAGATCAAAAGGCTACACATTTGTTAAATAATGGACAAAAGAATGGTACAAACGCCTCCAAGATCACAAGGAATCGGTCCGCAAATTTCTTCACTTCAAATGCCATTAAATGCATAAAACTGCATATGAAACTCCAAAGCGGAGTTTTCTATATATTTATTTAGAGAATATAATATGTTTTATTAATTCTCCATAAGGTCTTCTGGTTTTTCGAGAGAAACTTCCCCCAAAAAAATGTGAATAAAACCAGGCATTCCAGTAAACGTGATGAAGGAATGACAATTTATCTTTTAGCATTGTGATTTATCAAAGAACAAGAAATTTGTGTGTAATATGTAAGGCAAGTTTGTTTCCAAAATATAAATGGTTGACACGTAGGCATATTTAAGAACCTGACAGTGGCCGACACAATAGCTTCTGATGAAAGTACAAAAAGTGTGTGAGTGGCTTCTTTTGTGTAGTTGGCGAATGGAAACCGAATTTATAAATTGTCCAAGCGGTGCCTTTACGCTTGATGTCTTAGCATTTTGAGTGCCAAAAAATCAGATCAGATTGAAATTTATGAAACATGTGGAAAAGAAAACGAGGAACTTGTTGATGGAACCTGTTACAATTTCATTAAAACATTTTGATGCATTTTAGGAAATATGAAATTTCTTAGAAAATGTCCAATAGGGGCGGAATTTCAGAAATTATTTTCGTTTTGGTGATCTGGAAGGTGGTTCTAAAAAAATTTAAATAAATGTAATGATATATTTAGTCAAAAGTTAAAACCATTGTTTTCAATCAGTATAATAACATTTTTATTGACCTTGAGAAATCATAAATCGAAATACAAAAACATTCATTCAAGTCATTTTTTATTCACATAAAGAGTTCGTCGCCTTTAATATTTGTTGAAGTCTTTTGTTCAGAAATGATGAAACTTAAGACATTAACACAATTTCACACTGTCAAATTATAAAAAGGTAATTAATATTACTGAAAAAGCATAAAACATAAAAATTCAACATTAAATGTTTAATGAAACACAAGAAATGTCCATATCGTATATCAAGAAATTGGTCTTGAACGCATAAACGATTCAGTGACATTTATTAGATATAAAATCAATCATTTATATTTTATTGATTCACCAGTTATCGATATGGAATGAATTTTTTTTTTGGTTTATATTATCGCCTTTACTTCTACTACATAGGCGCATAAAAAATTAATAGCTGGCTCCAGTGAAACACTCATAGAAGACCGCGTGTCAAAGTGGATCGAAGACAAACTTTTGTATTTTTAATTCTAGTCATTCTGACTTATTTTTATGATTGCATTTATGTTTTATAGAACTATAAACAAGTAACTCATAGATGAGGAATTCCATTCCACCTTTTAAACTTTAAGTGATTAACCGCCCTGACTTAAGTTCACTGGATAGAGATTAAAATTTATTGATACTGTCAAATTAGCGTGCAGTTTGTTAGCAATAATTGTCGTCAATCAGATAATTGATGAGCGCCCTAAATAAACACAAGCTGAACTCAATTCAAATCAATTGATTGATCGTTTAAACGTCTTCCTGATTCTGTAGATGATGAGAAATCATTTATTCTCGCCAATACTCAGCATTTCTTTCAAGAGACACAAAAACTCACTAAATCTGTGTCGTTTTTATTACTGGAAGCGCCGTTACAACATGACTTCAAATTAATTAACTGCAATTGAGGAGGCACTTAAAAAAAATTGCCATCACACCGTCCCTGATGTCAACACAATAATAACAATAATTGAAGAGGCCATATTTACCAAGCGCTCTTTCAAGGAGCAAACGAATAAGATTCGAGCCAACGATCTTGCAAAAATGCTAAAAATGCCTGGCTCCAACCATCGCAATCATTAACAACCGTTAAGCGCAAAAACTTCCTGCATGCAGATGCTTATGGTACGGTAGATGCAGAATCCACAAAAAAAATCTTCCCCGACTGGAGGATAAAGAGAAGATTCGCATTATTTGTTGGTGTAGTTATTTTTTTAAAAGGCGCAGGTTTCGTGTTGAGGAAGCGCTGGACATCCATCCGCGCAATTCAGTTTAATGGAATCGGTATTGTGCCATAATATTTTGTTTCTGAGACGCTGTCTCTTTTTATGGCATGTTCTGTTTTTTGTTAGTTTGTCTTCAGAGCTGGGTGGACGCCGCGTTGCAGCATATGAACGCATCGGGGGGCGTAAGCGTTCAACAAAATCAGCGCGATGGGGCCACTTTGGCCACAGCATGTCACAAAACTCTTTAGTGACACTGCACTTTTTCGTGTTCATCCTGTATGGTAACTTGTTGAGTTTTTGTTGTAAAGATTTTCAATACACAAGAAAGGGAAGGAGAAATGGTTAAAATAAAACTTTACTATTCAATGAAATTAGAAATGAATTTGTACTTTACAGGATTATATAAACATTTGAGATGTTTAGATCGTAGTAAATCATCAAATTTAAGAAAAGGATTTATGTTGTAATTATAACTAATGGTTTTTATAACTATTTTTATTTATCTTAATCTTTTCAAATTATTTTTAATCGTTAACATTTCAAGTTTACTCCGATTTCTATCGAAATAATTGTAGTTAAATGGAATCTCGTATAATACTGGCCCATAATTCGCGGCTTTAAACATTTATTGCGTTTCTTTAATTCAATTGATGCTATTCCCGATCAGATGTGTTAAAGAGACAGATTGGCCGAGTAAACCTCTGAACTTTTCTTATGGACAACTAACTCTTTGCCCTTTAAATGAATATTGACAGTGTTTAATTAAAAAATAGTTCTAGAAGCTACGACCCAATGAGTTTCTGATATGTGTTTTCTTACGCGAAGAATAATATTTTTTTAAACTATACATTAAACTAGCGGGCCCGGCGAACTTCGTTCCGCCCAAAATCTATAATATATAGCTACCCGGCGGAACTTTGTCCCACCCAAAAATACAACGACATTTTTCAATACAATGCAATTCTAACAATGCCTCTTCATCTTTCATAATCCAGCAGATAACGTTTTGAATTAAATACGGCGGCATTGTACTATCAAACTAAACCAAAAAAATAACATTCCATTAAACTAAACATTAAATAAATTATTTTCTTAAAAAAAATTCTAAGCAAACCATCATCTTTATTGGAGTACTTTTTGATAAACAATATTTTTAGTTTTTTGTTCCGGTGCCAACACAAACAAAGCAGATGGCTTACCAACTCGTGAACAGGCTACATATAATTGCCCATGTGAAAAGCATTCATTTTCTAAATTTAATCCACAAACATCTAATGATTGGCCTTGAGCTTTGTTAATCGTCATGGCAAACGCAAGACGAACTGGGAATTGAATGCGTTTGAATTCGAAAGGCAAGTCTGTCGGTATCAAAGGTATACGTGGAATGAGTACTTGTTCTCCTTTAAACTTGCCTTTGAGAATGGTTGCGTAGATTATATTGTTCATGATTTGCTTCACAATCAAACGCGTTCCGTTACACAATTTAGGAGGTTGCAAATTTCGAAGCATAATCACTACTGAACCAATTTTTAGTTGTAAAATGTGTTGCGGAACACCAGGCAAATCCAAAGAATTTAAAAATTCAGTGGGGTAGTTCGTTGCTTCATCTTCATTTACCACACAATCAACAGATCTGAATGAATGCATTAGACCACCAATTTGATTTTGAATTTTAAAATTTATCTCATTCACATCCTTGTTCTTCGCTGCCAAAATTGCGCGTTCACTTAACCAATCGTGATTCAAATAATTTACATCAATATCCGGAAACACTTTACCAATTAGTTCATCTTTCGATGTAACGAAATTACAAAAATTTGACGGAAATGAAATCAAACCGGTTGTGACATCGACTGGAACGTCACCATTACCGATGGCTATGAGTTGTTTGGAGAACACATCAGCTGTGGGATCGTTTTGTAATGAAACTCGCATATTCGTATCCAATTTAAGTGTCTTCACAAAGCGCCACAAAGACGATGACTTCAAGTAAGCGTTTACTGCATCAGCAGCAGTTGATTTTGGAATGACAGGTAGCGTTTGACGGAAATCACCAGACAATAGCATCATAGCGCCTCCAAAAAGTCTTGAATTATTGCGTAAATCCTTCATTGTCCGATTAACTGCTTCCAATGCTCGTTTATGCGCCATTGTGCATTCGTCCCAAATGATTATTTTACAACATTGCAATACTTTTCCCATAGCGGAATTTCTACTAATGTTGCATGTGGGTTCTTCAACCACTTGGAGATTCAACGGCAATTTCAGCGCTGAATGTGCTGTTCGGCGTCCTTCCAACAACGTAGCTGCTATTCCTGAAGAAGCGACTGCCAAAGCAATTTCAGATCTCGAACGAATAGTAGCCAAAAGCAAAGATATTAGAAATGTTTTCCCAGTACCACCGGGCGCATCAATAAAAAATATTCCCCCATTTCCGTCATCAATCGCCTTCATCAATGTTTCATACACGATTTTCTGCTCAGGATTCAACAGTGGAACATTATCACAAACCGTTTGGTTCAATGCGTCTCGATCATATTCACGTTCTCGTTCCAATTCTTGATTGAAAGCATCCTGCATTGAACGATTAGGCGCTGGTATTCCTAAAGTACACAACAAATTGCCGCTAATAAGCAAACAAATATCCTCGATCGCAATCAACGATTCATTGTGAATCACATCAGTCATTCCCAAATTTAAATCTCCGGTTGCAGCACGAACTCGATGCAAAATATCCTCTGACATGTTGTCCTTGTATTTATCCCATAAATCTTTCGGATTTGATGGATTACACGTCGAAATTATGATTGCAAACAATGAACGTATTTGATTTGCAGGTGCGCACATACTTGCATCAGAAATAGTCATATCCCAATGTGTATCATTCTCCAGCAATTGCAAACGTTGACAGGCATCACGGTATGTTGGACAGAGTACTCCATCGACGGTTCGAAGGGACTCGAATGACGTTGGCCCACGAATATTCACTAACAGTAATCGCAAATAAAAACATTCTGCATTTCTAGATGGATGCACTGTGTAAATACGACCGATGGCATCTGTTGAGAACACATCTGGGTAATCCGGAACTCGCTCGCCTTGCTTTCGCCGTTGAAACTTTTTCGATGAAGCATTCCAAGTGTAATAACGCGGCATCTGAGAGTAGAGCAACGTTCGTGCGAATGGATCACTCTCGCATGTCGAAAAGAAACTGGTCAATGTTGTAGCTGGTGGTCTTTCAGCACGTTGAATGGCAGTGTGTTCAGTGAAATAAACACGTTGACCGTTCTCCAGATGCACCGACAAATGAACTACAGTTGGATGACGTTCATGAATTGGAAATGAAAAAATTCGCCAAATAGCCTCATTGCAACTAACATATCTTCCAATTTGATACCGCGCTATTTCATCATTGGCATTTTGATCCGGAACACCAAACGCAGCCATATCACTACCTTTCGTAATATACTTGCAAACGTATTTGATTGCTTTGATCGAATTACAGTCCTCTACATTGATATGCGCATCAAACGTTTTGCAAAGTAGTGGTGAATATGGAACAATCCAACTGTTATCGACCACAACATCATTTTGTTTCACTTTCAATATAACAGTTCTGCCATTATCATCAGGTGAACGACGTCGATAAAGTGGATATCCGTCGTTGCCTGTAATAGTTTCCGCAGTGAGAGGACGTGGGTAGCGTTTAGAACACTTGCCGTTAACCATGCACGGTGAATCCATGTTATTGTTGCCACACGGTCCGTGAATCATATTCTTGATGACTATATCATACAATTCTTGATCGATTTCTGGATCTGGTATCTCTGCGCAAATGACAGCATCGATTTCGTCTTGTCGAATCTTTTCAACGAACCAAAGTAGAATATGCGCATGCGGCAAACCTCTCTTCTGCCATTCAACAGAATACATCCAGCATCGAACATCACCAAAAACACGATGTTTAACGATAAAGTCTATTAGAACCTTCAGCTTCTGTCTGAACACACGTGCGGTGATATCATGTCGATCACTCGATGTTTGGCCGGGAATTAAATTGCGCTGAATATCACTCCATCTTGAGTTGCAAGTGAAGGTGACAAATAAATCAGGACGACCGTACTGTCGAACAAACGCCATCGCATCTTGAGCATACTCGTGCATATGGCGTGGACTGCCAACATACGTTGCCGGTAAGATTGTAAGTCGACCGAGATTCCTCGCATCACCTTCAGTGCTTATTGCATCCCGCAAATGAATGTACTCCTCTGAACGCAATTTCGCTTGATTAAATCGAATGTAATTGAGCCGTTCAGTCTCGATTTTGACATACATATCCACGCAAAATTGTTGAAGCAATCGCCGAAATCGCAACAGATAGTTATCCTCATTTTGACGAATCATCAAACGATATGCATAGTAGTTCATCGAACTTACTTTCTTCGTTGTTTCTTCACCTTATAACAAATGAATCCAAAGTAACAAATAAGTGCAAAGTTTCAAAATGAAATTAAGATTCCATTTAATTGATTGATTTGGTGACATGTTTGAAGAAAGAAGTCTACTAACCAGTAATTGGATTTAATATTTTTATGTTAAAATGGTAGCCGTCGTCACCTTTCCAAAACATGAGCGGATACTGAAGTGCATCGTACGACCGATGCGTCTCATTAATTCGTTGCAATTGTCCATTGTTTCGACGCGTCAGTATAATATCCCGTGACTCCATTTGCTCACCGACTACAATAATGGCAACCTCATCAATTGTCGGTGCATTGTATTGACGTTCATGCGCTCCGTTAGGCCTTTTATCCGCTTTAATCAGGATTTGATGATTATCTGTTGGCATTCTTTCTAACGCATTCTTAAATAATTTAATTAAGTCATTATGGTCATGAAGCATTCGTTGCAATTCTCTGATGATGTCTTCTTTCGTTCTGTTGTACAATGCACTACGACGGTTTATTTCATCGCTCTCGGTCCCAATAAAATAAATTTGCAAGAAATTGTATTCGCAATCAGGAAGCGGCAATAACGACCCAGCACGATGATGCACTTGACCTTGAATCTGGTTACCAAGAGACGAATTTAAAATTAATAAAATGCGATCAGGAAACGGATGAGTACTCTATCGAGCAGGAATTACCTTGAACGACGGATTGTATCCGCTTTCATTGATAATTGATGCAGCGAAAGATGTCATTTGAAAGCACCCATTATAATTCTGAACATTTGCAAGAAATTGCTTAGATTCCCTTGTTACGCCTTCTAGATACGATCGCAATGGTTCCGGTGGCAATGGCAATGTTGGCAATTTAACTTTTCCGCTAAGGCAACACAATCCAGGTGTTTCTCCTGGAAATTTCAATGCGTTGCAATATGGACATACTACAACCATTGATCCAATTTGAACGGCAGAAAGAGATCGATAATCGAATGTACAATCATATCGGAATGCTACTCGAAGCAAATGGACATTGCCAGCACTTCTTCTTTGTTGGACGTGGTTTGCATTTCT
>JANSTS010008362.1:39534-50005 GCA_026546915.1 Sylvicola fuscatus | reverse complement strand
GCGATCGCGATTCGCGCACACGAGAAAGGATCGTTAACGTGCACATGCGCGCAGGAATACGCGCTGATTTAGCGCGGTCTGCAGGACAATTGGGTTATCAATGGCGGACGAGGATCACGCATCAGTGTGACACACGATGTTTGGAATGTTTTGTTTGGCTGTATGTCCGGCCGGCTGCTGGTGTGTGTGTCCAAATGAACTGGCGAGTGGCGGCACATTTACTTTGTAGAAATTAAATGAATATAATAAGAAACTGGTTTCGAGCCAATACACTTTGTGATATCATTTCTGTGTTTTCTTTGTAAATTCATCTTCAGTCTTCACCCAGATTTTGTGTGTAGTAAGAGCGCGGTCAGTACGCGGTGATTCAATGCGGACGGTAACCGCCGCACCAGCAGCAGAATTGATTCGGAAACGAATAAACCGACTATAAAAAATATTATTTCTATTCATAACTTCTTTTTAGTTTTTTTTTTCGCCTTCGTATTCTCTATTCTCATACCTTCGCGTGTGTGTCTCGCCTTCAATCCGCGTGCACTGCTTAGTGGCAGCGGCCTCTCAAATCATTAAGGAATATATAAATTAAAAGAATATATGATCCCATACACATGGCTACCGTATTCACATGTGATATGTCATAAATATAATTTTTATTAATAATATGTTGTTTTTTTTGGTTTGTCGCTGTTTTTTCGGCCGGTCGCTCGAACTGGGAATAATATGCTCGCAAATGCATAATAGAGAAGCATATAGCAACATATGTTTACAATGTGCAGTTTTTATGCTTAATGCCACCATATAAATTGACCACTTCTGGTGGTATTTCCACTCGTGGTCCGCAGAATCTGCGGTTACTCTTTGCCGCGCTGTTCGCGATCATGTAGCAAACATCTTAGGCGTGTATTGCCATATGTACGCCGCTAGTTTGCCACTAGCTACATACTTATTGTGAACGCGTCTTTGTCGCCCTTGTCACGTCAATTAGCGGCACACTTGTCTAGGAGGCGGATTGTGGGTGTCTTTACATTATTGTCAATACTGAATAGCTGAAATTGTCATGAAAATTTGAATTGACTTGAGTGCTTTTCAGCTGAATTTTGAAATTAATCTTTCTTTAAAGCGCGCACAAACAAAAGCAGTAAAAAGGACACACAAATCGAATGCAAATCCAGCGATTGAACACATTTTATGGCTGCAGTTTAGGTTTTATGGGCAATTCACTCGCATATCTCGAGCGAATCCGCACAATCTCTGTATCAGATACGGACGCCAGTTGCCATGTAATCTCGCGTCATTTTCAGTTCTTTTGCGTGCTTCAATCTTTAATCGCAGCTTGTTGGTGGCAACTTTATGACAGGCATAAAAATTCCATCATAAATTCACCTTCGACGCCCATTAAACTAAATGCGATTATGTTGGAAAATTATTTTATTAGAAATAAAAATTGGCATTTCTTGAATGCAATGTTCAAATGTTTGTGTGAACGCCGCAATTAGTCTGCACTTAATAACGAGCCAATGAAACGTAACTTTACGATGCCAAAAACCAGCACATCTGAAATATGTTTAATCTGCCAATTGTTCCCTCAGAACATGAAGTTCCGAGAAATCTGCATAGACTCTTTGAGTCTGGCCTAGAAATCTGTTCTAAAAGCATGGCCATTCATTCTCCAACAGAATTGCATTGTTTGTTGTGTATATGAGCGCGTATGCCGGTGTACGGATGGTCCGGATAATCTCCCTCTGTTGGGTTGATCTTAAGGAACACTGCATTTTAATCCTGTGCCCATCTTAACAAGGACTCGCCAATGAGATATAGAGAATACAGACGAATTACTAATTCTGTGATCATTGTCGCTGTTGGAGTTTTGTTCAATTTCAAAGACGCACCACAAAGTTTATAGGTAGAATTCTGGACTAAATCCATTCAAAGGTGCCGATCGTATGTAGAAATATTTGTCACCGTTTGGCCACAGATGCCCAAATTGGTATTTAATTTTCTTCACTTCTCATTTCCATCTGAGTGCGTTTGCTTTTCTGAAAAGATGGATCAATTTGAATTTGGGAGAAAAAAGTCTTACCTAGGCCTTCACACAAAGCGGTAATTGCTTTTTAACATTACTTGTTCGTGTTACCATTTTCAAGGCATTTAAACGCATGAGAGTGTCTAGCAAAAATAATAAATACTTTTCTTTTTTTTTTTGGTAAATATTATTGTTCACTTGTTTGGCTATCGGTTTGATGGCGAGAAACAGCTTTAAGGTGTGGACCACCCAAACTGCGCGAGCCATGTTATGACTAGATACCTACACCATTGAGCAAACATCAATTGAACTCTCAAGTGCAACACTCGAATGTATCAAAATAATATTCAAATGATGTCAATGGATATAATATGATGTCGATAGGTTTTTGTCTATGAATTATTTACAAATTAAACAAGATGATGCCCATAAGGCGACGGCTGATGCTGTATAGATATTTTGAAATGAAAATATTTAATGTACGCATAATATGGTTGCATATATTGCGTTGATGTGGCCAATGAAGTGCGTGATGACAACAATACGACTGTGCCTGTTCTCTGGAACACATATTATTGGCACAATTTTGTCCTTCATTGAATTGCCATTAGAGGTCCGTGTTTGACAATGTGACACGATCGAACAATAAACATCCTGGCGACGAATTGGCTACTTTTATGTGTGAGGGAACACGCTTGTCCTTTCATTGTTTGTGGTCATGTTCGGCCCAAACGTTTCCGAGACAATGTACAGATCTTCATTTAGCAACATTCACAAACATTAATTTTAAGCAACAACTATTTCTTAAGGATCCATTGTATTTAAATCAAACCATTAAGACTATGAACAACATGAATTTTTTGCTTTCAGAAATTCTGCAACTAAAATCATCGGCCGTGGCGCTGCACTCGACAGAGGCCCTGATGGCGGGCTTCCTGAAATCCTCGGATCTCGGTCCACATCCACACAGCTACGGTGCACCGCATCCCCATCACACACATCCGCACGGGCCACTGCCACCCGGAATGCCGATGACCTCGCTTGCACCTTTCGGTCTTCCTCACGGTCTGGACGCTGTTGGGTTTCCCCAAGGTATGTGGGGTAAATATTGACTTTTTTCTACTCATTTTACATATACATAAATATATTGGTTTCAATAAGTTGCACTGGCCACCCCCCCTCCCCCGTCTGTGGGGAAGGGCACGTTATCGGAGATGCCATAACACCCGCCGCACCCCCAAACGCGCACTCATATACCGTTAATGTGCCACGTGTGTTGGACGAGAACGATGTATGTTTATGCGCGCTTGATGGGCTGCAGCAGTACATACGAGTAATGCATGCAACGATTTTTTATTTTTTTCGGTGTTCATACTATGGGATCTCCGCTACTTCGTGACCGATTGCAGTGTCAATTTGTATTAAATATCTTCTTTTTTTCCGTAAAGATAGTGCATGTTGAGTTGATGCTTTGACAAGACTTTTGAGGCCATTCCACAATTATGATTGCATATATTGGTACATGAGAAAGTGACCTCACTTTTGTTGTTATTATTAAAGCATATTTTTATATTTACAAATCCATTAATTCTGTTCCCATGGAAAATAAATGAGATTAAATTTATTTCATTTCCCCTTGTACGTTTGTATCGCTGTTGTCTTACAATTCAATTTTCTTTGACTGCGTTGTTCTCTGACCGTGCCTTGTCTTCGTGGATTCGTTAAATTGCGATTACATAAACACATTAGCTTTATCTGTTCTCCACATATATACATATGGTTCGGTTCAGATTTCAGAAAAAAGCTTTTCTTTTTGTATTGCGCGTTGCGTTCGTCGTTTCCACTCTCGATCAACCCATAAAGACGCTACACTGGCGAGAACAGACACACCATTTGTCTAAAGGCGAGCTCTTAGGTCCGAAAAAACGGTAGCCATGTCCCTCGCCAGGTCTAGGTGAGATAAGCCGAGATTTCCGTGCGGTTCTCTCTTTGCCTTTGAGATATCTTCATTCCTTTAAAACTCCATCATTCAATACGCGCATATTCTTAATTCTTGTTTGCCTTCTCGAAATGCCTTAACGACGGTGTTTTGATTTGTCTCACTATGAACGTCACTTCATTTATTTGATTGATATTTCGTTTCGGCGTACCCAAAAAACGTGATTACTTTACGAGTCTCCGATCTCGTTTTAATTGTTATTTTCAATTTCTAGTAACAAATTTAATTTCAGAAATGAATTACCTGAAGCAAATGCGATGGGAACAGACAAATAACAATTTTGGCTGCGGGTCCCCAAGAGGCAACTTCGTGAAGCCTGTCTTGATTAAAATATGGGAATGGAGACAGAGAGAGAGATAAAAAAAAAGGAAAAATTTATGAAAATAACGCCTCAATGAATATCGTGACAAAAATTCATGTGTCACTTTAAAAGCATTCCATTTTCAAGTCGTGGTGTGCCGAAGTTTTTCTCATTTCGTTATTGTTGCCCACCAGTTTTCATGTGTGACTGTATATTATATCCGAAATGATGGAAGAACCATTAAACCGACAGAATTCAGTCGCGATGATGGTTTTGAAGAAAGTTTTGCCGTTTTAAATGTTGAAGAGAGCTGCAGGAAGAAAAATTGAGTTGGTGGAAGATTGTCAGTGCCGTAATCTCAACATACATTTTCCCGTTGACCGAAGGGTCTACACGTTCTTGTTGTTTTCGGTCATACGGACCTTTATCAGTGAGCTGGATATTATGCGTGCTCATCAGCATATTTTAATGTTAAACGTTCACACGACTCGTATGGACCGTCAAGTCGCCGCCAGCTCTTGTTGACAGAAGATGATTGCTTGATATGTAAAGAGACTGTGTGAGAATAAAGCGTAATATTGTGCCGCCGCCGCTATTTTTTATCCGCCCGATTAAAAAAATTGAACATATATTTAAATGCCGCGGAATGATTTTGTAACAACTAAAATTCGGGCCGATCGTGAGGCGCAGATTCGTTTGGGTCTGTCACCTTAATCCAAAGTGACAGAATACAGTACGCCATCGTCACTACATTAACCATAATGCGACAATGCGGCATCTTTGTGGTTCGGCAAATGGCAATACAGGAGGCATCTATAGGTCAAAGCACTCAACTGGTAGTTACATATCCCAAATCATAAATAGTGGACCCTTACAACACAATGTAGTTTGCACAAACATCTTTCCGCACTACGACCAACTACTTAGCCGAAAATACCGCAGTCAATGATTCATGTGATATTTGGGATGCCTAATTAAGCGTAAAACGATCTCAAGAAACATGTACAAGCGGTACTCTTAATGAAACTTGAGACGAATTCCGTATTTGTTGTGAATTGAGTGTTTAAAGTGAATCCTGTTGATTGTTTGATCATTTTATGATGGCCATTGTTGGAGATCTGCTTGTTATAGATCTCCTTTAATTCTTCACTTGACCTCATTGCTGAACACACAAAATGCCAGTATTTTGCACAGAATTGACTCATAACAGCAAAAAACACTTCACATCCTAAAAGCTTCCGATTTCATGCATACAGCAAACAATAATATCATAGAAAAGCGTCGTAAAAAGTGTATGCGAACAGAAATCAGTGTGGCAGCGAACATTAACAATGGCGGCAAATATCTTCTCAAACTATGTACGAGTTTGATGGAAGGATGTTCACGGAACAAAATATTAAATGGCAATAGCGTTCTACAAGCACGTTCTTGTACAAACCTTTCCCTTTTATGTGTTTTATGCTCCTCTCCATGTATATTCCCTGCAGCATACATTATGTAATGCTTATTTACGCCACATTGTTCACGACAACCAGTATATTTGGGGTTGATTTCCGTACGGCATCATAGGCCGTAGCATTTCTGCTTTTTTTTTTGCCCCTATATGCGTGTATATATGTACCAACCCCATATACTTCTTGTACATAATTGTTTACATAGCAATAAGAAGGAGGGCCGTTTATGTATAAAAGCGCAAAACATTTCGGTATAGTTGCTGCTATGCGGGTTGGTGGGGAGGCAACACAAGATACAGTCAAAGAAATAGCATAGAAAATGGGGTTGCTACCAGCCACCCCGATAAGCGGTTTATCTTCCCGTTTCAGGCCACGCTTTTGCTCCTTAGCGCACTCACTCGCTGTGTAGTGTATGAATGTACATATGTATATATACCTTTTTGTGCTTGTCCCCGTTTTTCCACATCTCGTTTGTTTCATTTCTTTCAATTGCCGTTTTTCGAACTCATACGTACATAAGAGGCCACCCTTCAACTCGCTGAAAAAGTATTTTTCTGTTGATAAAGAGCCACATAATAATAATAAAAATAATAATAAGTTCGCAGTACTTGAGTAGGGTACATATTCAGCATAGCTTCAACTCTCTAGTACGCATTCGGATTTTGTGTCCCATTTGACATAAATACGTTATTTAAATATGAAGTGATCCTTCAGAGAGACACAAAGAATGGTACCATGAAACGAACATGCTTCTTGTTATTCGATTTCTGGAAAATAGTTTTCAATTAATGTTTCATTCGTCACTTGTATGAGAACTCCCACGACCTCAAAGTGCACCAGAAGTTAACCACAGCCAACCCCTAAAGACACGCATAAAGTTGCAACAATTGCAATAAGCACGACTTAAGTGCCACTAAATTAGTTAACGTCTCAATTTCACAGTCACGTGCCATCTCAGCACACCGGAAATACCCAGCTTCGACTTTCGCACTTAATTCAGCGCTGCACGGCAAAAGCGCAAAAGCAAACAGACTTGCTTTTTTAAGGGTCTGCCATCGCCTTGCCGAAATAAATATGTGATAGGATTTGTAGCGAAGGCACACACACACACGCACACACACGCACACGCACACGCCTCTTCCAATTTTCAATTGCAGAATAACAAAGATTACAGTCACAGTGACTTATTGCGTTATTTCTTTGCGTTATGCGCGAGGCGGTCGGTGCGGCGTTAAAGATATCATTATCAGGTTGGCACAGCATCCGCATCTAAAACATTTTCATCTTTTCTATGTCTCATTCACGCGCAGCATAAAGACATTTCGGCTAATTTTCCCAGGCGCACCCTCATTGTTTGTGTAATAAATAAAGTTGAAGTGAAGGCGTCGTGTATGTTTATCCCAATTCGTTTATCTAATTTTCCGGACAAATAATAATGTAAGGGATAGCGACACCTCGTAAGTGGGAACTTCTGTATCGCCTCCAGGCACAAATGATGTGCAAACAAATTAGATTTTTAAGGATGCACGCATTGTGCGCTTGAAATGCTACACCGACCGTTGGATAAATAAAGGAGCGTGCTGGATTGAGGGGGTGGCGGCGTGTCAGGTTGTTTTGTTAGGGCAAACTGTTGGCAAAGTGGATTTTTTAATTGATTTTCGCTGCTTTTATCAAATGTGTTTCTATTAAAACTCGAAATGTTCACCTAAATTCGTTATAATGTTCTGTTTCACAAACCCTTTATTCAATCAGTTAGTTGTGCAACTGAGTCCTTTATATAAAATGTGTTTTCCTGCGCACACACAGGCTGAACAACATAAACCCCAAAAAGTTACGCAAACTTCGTGGGTTTTTCACCCAACTAGACTCGTTCAACCAAAAATCTAACAACCGTTCAGACAGGAGGGGTAGTTGAGAAAAAAAAATCCTGCGGAAAATTGTTTGCAACAAAAGGATCTGAATTCAGAGGGTTGTTTCATTGCATTTACATGGTTGGTTGTGCTTATGTATATATACGGACGCGATTTATTATTTGACAAATAATAGAAGGATTTGTGATGTGATTGGAAGCAGCTGTCAGCCGCTCTCTCTGTATTTTAAAAGAACATTTACTTGCTAGTCGATGTAGCGATTCCTTTTTCAGTTCCATTTTTTTTTTCTTTTTTATTGGGACGCACTCCCTTATTTTTGGTTGAGTGGCGTTTTAATTCATGCGTCTCTGTTTAATTTTCGAGGGCAAGAATTGTTTTTCCATTTACAATTCCATCAAAATGGTGTCAGACTTATGGCATCGTTTTGTTGTTTCAAGTTTTTCCCAAAAAGACAAAAAAACAAATAGGAAAGAACATTTGCTTGAATTGATGTCTCAATTAACCGGAAACATGTACGCTTTTGAAACTTTGTTGTTTAAATGAACTTATAAATGTATGATTAAATTGAGATTTGATGCTGGCAAACATTGGGGCGTGATTCAGCATAAATTTCAATGAATGTACGCAATTTCCTGACTAAATATGATACACACAATACTTCGCATCATCTACGATATAGTTCACATTTTATTTGAATATTCAATAAACAGCTCATATACGAAAAGTTTATCTGCAAAGGCAACGAGGATGTCGCTCGAGCTTGAAGGATACAAAAATACGTGTCGCAACCCAAAATGAATCACGAACGTAAATACAACTACGGTGACTTACAAAATCTATATTTATATACAAACACTATTATCATATATACTGGCATACAATATATGGAGAAAAGCCAACAAATCATATATGAATGTTTGGTGTGCGCGAGGGGAAGCCTAACTTATAATGCAGATTTATTGCCTTTTATTATATTCATATATTACATGTTATATATTCATGTGTGCCTCATTCGCACCCAACGATTGCAGTAACGACGCGGCGTCCTAAGCTACCCAGGCCAGGCGTCAGCAGCGGGGTCTTTGCCACAAATTGTGCGCTTGCATACATAAAATGATTGCTGGTTTCTCCTATTTATTATTACTATTATTCATATGGAGGGCTCTCGCCATGTTCCTTTCAACAAATGGCTGCATGTGTGCTCTGCTTTGTGATTGGCGGCCATTTTGTCATGATAAAATGCAAAATTGTTTGCCGTCTGCTGCTTATAAATAACGTTGTTTATTTTTATCCAGAAAAATTAAAAATAAAAATGGAATATAATCGCACGTATTTTACAACCAGACCGTTTTTTTTATAGAAAATGCCTTTGTGCGTTACTTCAGTAAAATTCACAGCATAGGACTTTTCAATTATTAGCCGTGAAACGAATACATCTAATTTAAACTTTTGCGTATCGTCGGGGAGAAAATCCGTCGTGCGAAACCACACAGATGCCAACCATTTTCTTACGAATGTCCTTGCAGCAAACATCGGCAGTCACATTCTGCTGAATAAAGTCCCTTGTTCTCTCATCCAAATTTACGAATGCTTTCGAATGCACTCAACTGAAGTTTTTCCCATCACCGTTTGACAATCTTCTAAATGAAATTTTCATTCCGAAAACTCGCACTTACTTTAGGAGCGTAACATTTATTGTAAAACTGATTTCATTCGTCTCACTAACTCCTCCATACAGATTTCCAGATTATTTGTTAAAAATGTTTACTAATTTTGTTTCTTTTTTTTTTGTAATTTACAGGTGTCAATCCAAGAAAACAGAGACGTGAACGTACAACATTTACAAGGGCGCAGCTCGACGTGCTAGAAGCGCTATTCAGCAAGACGCGATACCCCGACATTTTCATGCGCGAAGAAGTCGCCCTGAAAATTAACTTACCGGAATCACGAGTACAGGTGAGGTTTCGTTACATTTTAGTTCTACCATGTCAATAATTATTTGTTGACATTAATAAATGAATTGCTAATGTGGGCGCGATTCACTTCATATATCATAAATACTGCAAACACTTAATCTGACACCCTTCCCGGCCTGATAAATATTTTGTGTGATGAGGGTGGATTTCATTCGATACGCCTTGGTAAATCAAATCAAATCGCAAACATACAACAACATTTATTACTATGATTATGACACCCTTAAATATAATACATGGGCTTCAAAAATCAGCTTCCATATATTAAGAAATTAACTTTAAAAGAAACTTGTAATGAGGTCAACTAAAATCGTAAAGTTTTAGCCGTTTCTTATTTAAACAACTAATGTAAATAGAAACAACTTTTAAAGTAACAACTCAATTTTGTCGCACCAAATCCTAAACCAGCAATCATCCCCTATGTTATTTTTGACGCTGCCAGGACGAACAGTGCCAAATTTGTTTGCGCAACAGAAAAATAAGTAAACAGTCATCCCTTCGGCGCAATTCTGCCTTAACAGTCACACAACATATGTACTGGAACATCGTTAAAAACGTGGGCAAACAATCCATTCCAGCCCAAGATTTCGCAGATGTTTTTCCGGACAATTTTTCCCATAATGAGTATTTCAAATAAATAAATTATTTCTATTTGCACAAGTATGAACTACATACTTTCGGCAAAGGCCTTTTCTACAATAAACAAATTGAGTAACAAGTTAAAGAGGAGCTCGCTTGCCTTTTGTGCCATCCAGAAAACCAGAGACGGATTAAAAAATTCAGATTTCCTTGATACGAACGTATAAAGAATAGTTTCTTTAAATGCCATATCTATACCTGCAACTTG
>JANSTS010008362.1:0-26610 GCA_026546915.1 Sylvicola fuscatus | reverse complement strand
AACAAATACATAAATTTATCCAATTGATACGCACTAAAAAAATAGGAAACTTCTACCCTTATCACTGACATCATCTGAAAAATATTGATAATTTTAAAGAATATTAATTTAATTGACACAAGAAAATTACAGTTGATCAGACACGAACTAAATCGATGAACTTAAAGTTGTCCAACAATAAATAAGAAATGATATGACATTCCACTAGCAGAAGCTTTAAGCCAAACCAGATGGCTACGAGAGAAAAGCCCGATTTGATTGGTTGAGTTTCCAAGAACCCGCCTATCGTGGGCGTTTTGAGCGAGAGGAATAGAATACCATCTCTACACCGTTGCAGCATCTCAATGTATTAGCGCACTGCGCTGCACACGCTACAATGCAAGCACAAATTTTCCATTTTAATTACAGCAAAATTAATTACATATAATGGTGGATTTATTATTCATGACGAAATTTACAAACAATATACATATATATTGATATGATTAAAAAAACATTTCAAACTGTTACCCACAACCTTATGACTTCAATTATTTGTTTACATGTAAAAAGCGTGACGCCTGCGCCCTGGCCATTTGGAGATACCTAAAATTGATGCCACATCTTTGCATGGCTGCCACACAGAATAGCACTGGCTTTATGCTCTCGCCGTCGTGAGTGCCAGATTCAGGGAGTCGATGTATTTTGAAGAGTCGACGCAAAGCTTTAACGGACATAAAAGGGGATGGGGGTTTGTACACTTATATCTTACAGAAACTGCAAGAGCTTGTGCCATGAACAAGGAGTGAGTGGGGGGTGGAAGGGTGGGAGACGTTATAAAAATGGTGCCGAGATGAATTGAGAGCAAGGATGGGTGAGGTAGGACACACATAGAGACGAACTTTTTGAAATTGAACTCCAAAATGATAGCGCACCACACACAAAGGATAACCGGCGAGAGAGCAAACGAGATGGCCTGATGGTCGGATGGGTTGCTGGGTGAATCTCGCTCTGCGGGAAAAACTTTCTAGTCACCTTTTGAATTTAGTTGGAAAATTGTTTGAAATATTATTTTTAAGTTTGGACGAATTCAAGCTCATTTTCATTCAACACAACAGCCAAACGCAAAAACAATACGTACACATACAACATACATATGAGCACATCAGCATTAATAATTATATTTGTTTACAATTAGTCCTTACAGAATGACTTCGGGTACAATTAAAAATGGAGGAGACGCTTTTGTTGTTGGCGCTGTCGCAATATGTGTGCTTTCGTTCAGTGGCTGGATATAATTTCGGAGTGCTTTTTGTGTAATAATTGATTAAAACGAAAACTGAAAACGGAACCGTACACTCCGGAAGCGACAAGATGGGTGGGCTGGGGGCGCGTGGAAAAATGCCACCCACCATTAATTGAATGCGTATAAATAATGTAATCGGACATAACGAAAAAAAAAAAAGTAAATCAAAAAAAGTGATTCGCGGTGATGTGCCGTGTGATGATGAAATGTTCTTCCGGTGATAAAGGCAGCTGAATTAAGTGACAATGAACTGAAATTAATTCAAAATCATTAATTGAAAATATTTAGTTCACTTCTGCTGCACCTTTGGCATGGATGGGAAATTGTTTTAATATTAAAGTGACGAAACGAAAATGAGTTTCACGTGAGAAGCAATTTCCTTTCACGACGCGCTCTGCCTATGCCCGAAAAAGTATGAGTTAATAATCTGCTGGAAACAAGAAAGGATTAAGAGATTTGCTTTCGTCAGGTCGACGCACAAGAAACAGAAAAACAATAGCCAACAAGTACATAGAATTATATACTACATAAGATGTGAACACTGAACACATTTATTCTATGTGCTGTAAACTATTATAAGTATATAGAAGGCATGTACAATTTCAATTAGCGTTTCACGCCGTAGGTGTAGGGCCTAAAGCTATTTACTTGAAAGACGCGAAACTCAGATGCTCCAGCACTCACAAGGAATATGTACGGTTGCTTGAGTGAATAGCTTAAATCGCTTCTAAATCTATATTCAAATTAAATGTCTTACAAACAAACTAAGTACTACCCCCATGAGTGGTAGTTTATATAAATGCTCAGTGTTTTTAATTAGTGGTGCAGATGAATCTCAATAATGTTTTTTTTTTCAAACCTTGCACCTTGATAATCTTGCAATTATTGCAATAAATTCCAAATGCAGCAGACGATGATAATGCTGGTTCGTCGTTCTCAACTCATCATAATGCTCTACTAAGCCACCCCCAAGCATTAATTTGTGTCTTTGATGTCACACCACATTTACACCATTTCAGTTTGATATCTAAATTAAATACTCACTTCATCTCCTCTTATATGAAACATATAATAACACCTTTTACTCAATGTAACGACATTTGTAATCAAGGCGACTGAATATGCTCGAGTAGATGAGATATTTTCATAAATAAGTATGTTGGCAAACGCCCGCTGATATGCAAGTGCATACTTTCAAGCGCTCAACACCGTTTGCATTGGGGGTGGTTTTATTTTTTTTTTAATAATCCCCGGCTGGTTGACAAATGTTTATTGTTAATATTTAGCATCAAGTGGTGTAATATACCACATGTGGTGAACTTTCAATCAATGGCCTTTTTGTTTGAGTGGCAAAACAGCAAAGAAATTGAAGGAAAGTCAAACACTTGGAAGTAATCGAGTATCAAGATCGATTTTAAATTGAAATCGGCGTTTTATTGTTCTGGTTGGCAATCACAAGATTCGCTGTTGTTCACTTTGTGGACAATTTGATGCGAGGGGTGACTTTAATAACGACCGATGTAGTTCAATTGTCTATTGTTTTCACTCTGTTAAGGGTAGTGTAGGGATTTTTATTGCATTTTTCGCATTGTGTGGGTTTTGAGTGTTTTCATTGTTCAGGAATTGGTAATATCATGATACATAGTCGGAACTCAGGACAACCATTTAGTTTCAATACCTTTTGAATATCTTGAATTGTAAGAAAAAAACTTCTGTCTTAAAGACGTCGAAAGTTTACACATAAATTAAAGTAGTTAGTCCAAATCCGAATGTGCAATAATTTTCAGTCAATATCATTATGTATGTATGTTTCAACGATTAAGTTTATCACTGACTTCAAATATGTTTAACATGCGCAAAGAAAAATACATAATTCCGTGTAGCGAAAACACCTTCACGCTCCATCGCTTTTAAATCCTGATTAGGAAAACCGATTATTTTACAAAGCAAACGATTGATGATATATTTGCAAAGACTTGTCATATCTTCCAAATTAATTTCTTCATTTACTTGGTAAATCCGATGTTTTGATGTGTTTTTTTATATTTTTTACCTTTATTCGCTTTCGCGTTTATTCCATTCCATATTTAATGCGAAAATGTTAGCATTTTGGTCACTTTCATTATTTCACACCAAAAATAACAAACATTTTATTTCTTCTTTCAGGTGTTCGCATAATGTTCGATTTTTTAACATATGTCAACGGATTTTTCGTCAGATAATCTCTACTAATAGTTTCAGAAATGTGGACTAATCCTTTGTCGGCTGGGTGAGTTTTAATTACACATCTTTAATAAATAGAAAACGAATTTCTTTGACCTATTAATTAACTAAATTGAATTTATTAATTTCAAATCATTCTTCTATTATTAGAAAACAAATGTAGAAGATAATTAAAATCTTGTAAAGTACAGTTGATGTTATTTAAATACCAAATGTCAAAGCAAACCCTTCATGGAGGTCTATGCAATTACCTGAACAGTCGATTTCCCCGTGCAACTTCATAATTATAGACATTCACTGCATCAACGAAATTATAACCGCGATAGACTTAAACGTATTAAGTGACGCAGCCTCGCACATGTGCTGGCCGTATAGGATGTATATGAAGCAAAATGAACATTTTTGACACATTGTGGGGCTTTAAAATGCCATTAGCTTATCAGATCAGTATACAGTTTTAAGCGTATTAAGCGCGATATTGGATGTGAACGATGTGGTTGTTTCTAGTCGATCATCGTCGATTCTGGACGCCTGTTTAATCTGTTGTCATCGATATAATCAGTGTTGTGATGAACTTAAAAGCTTCTACGTGTCATTTAAAGTGGCGTGACTGGTCTGGCGGCCATGTCTGATCCATGGCGAAATAGAGCAATTGAAGCAACTTGAAACGCAGTGGTACAGATTTTTCTTTGACCATACATTGTCTTTGTATGTTTAAAATTCAAACTTTCTTGATTATTTGTGGTGATTTTATATCAGCCTGACAACATTAATTACGCCTCCAAGACAACTAAGAAACTGTAAAGGATTAAATTCATTAAAACTAATGGGTAACTAAAGTGTAATCTAAACTATTTCTGAATATGAATTTTCATATTTCCTAAACAAAATGAAGGATCTCAGTTGTCCTCGGCAAGCGCAAGCGCCTCACAAAGACAATACCTTCCAAAATAAGGGTGAGGCATCCCCCTCAAAGTACATAACGAGCGAAAAACTTTTGAGACAAATCAATTAGTGTAATTAAAGAAGTTTCGTGAGTCTGCTTTGAGTATACGGCAGCTCGTCCTTGTAGTGGGTGCGCATAGACATAACCTAATGACGTACCGGTAAAGTTCAAAAGGGTATGTTCCGCACATTATAACGATGATGGATGATTAGTTACGTCAATCTACCCGCCATCGAGAGCCAGTATATAGTTAAAGCTGCCAAAACGCGAACGATATGTTTAGTATAGACACAGAGATAAAATCAGCTAGTTATTTATGTGCGCGTATATGGAAGGGCGCTACCGGCATTAAGTGGGGTTGCGGGTGATGTGATGTGATAAGGGGTTGCGGGAGAGGGTTGGATGCTTATTTGCACAATGCAAACAAATTAGCACGCTCATTTGTATGTAGTCTGTGTTGTCAAGGCGGCTTTTAAAGAATCAAATCCGTCTGTACACGGCAAAGCAAATATGAAGTAGACGTACCACCGTAATAGGTATCAATTCGTATCATCAAGACAAAAGGTATTTAAGTCCCTTGCCGCTCTGCGTCTGGCTGAGTGCAGTGCCCATTCAATTTGCAGAACTTAGAAGTCGAGTGTAATCTTTCATTGTTCATCACATCATCTTCTACATGCACTGCTGATAACAAATGAGGGCGGGGGTTGCTAGAGGGTGATCGCTCACCTTCACATATCATTCACTGAAATGAGATTTAAAATGCATATACTCGATTGGTTTATCTGCACGATTCTCTATTTTAAATGATTTGAAAAACGCAAACGATTAATGTTTTCGATCACTTATGATAATATGTTTTTTTTAGCTTAGGGGTGGTATTTTTCTGTTGTGATTACACAGATTACATCGACATATGCTCAATTAGTGTTACAAGTTGTATGGAATTAAAAAAATGTTTGCTAATTGGGCTGCATCCCGTTTCACAGCTTTCAAAAGGACTCTACTTTCATATAGATTAAGGTTGGACCACCTGTTTTCATTTAGTACATTGGCATAAGTACTTAACTATTGATTGTTTGCAAGAAAAAGTGTTTCTTTTGCATTTCCTCCTCATTAAAGAAGCAAACACTCCTTATTTGAAGTACATCAGCTGTCGACAGATTAGCGTTGAGATGACAACAACTCCTTTACAATTTATTTAATAAAATTGGGATAGTGAATTTTCCAACGAAAGTGTCTAGACCGAATTTCTTAGGTCATTGCCATTTTATTGAGGAATTTAAGATTTGTTGATTTACCTATTCAAAAAAGGCTTAGATAGTCATTCATTGTTTGATTGTTTATCCACATCCTGCTTAAATTGAAAGTTGTAACGGTGCGGTCCTACAGAGTTTTTCACTTAAAAATTGATGCACCCAAAAAAAAAGAAAAAAAACAATAATCTTGAAAAAAAATTAATTTCACTCTCTCTTCTCTCAACTGCTATGCCACAACGACAAAAAATATGTCGTTCCATATAAAAAAAAAGGGTCAAAAAAATTCCCTTTTGCCGTCCCAATTTCTTAATGCCGCGACACTAAGGAAGGCACATAAGATGTATAAAAACGAAGCAGACAATGCCTGGCTACAGTCTCCATTTTATTAATGCAATATTCTTCCACTGTCTTTCGTTACAACAAAAATAAATTGTTCTTATAATGTGCATATGTGAAATAAACAAACGACAAGCGGCAAGCGCGTGAGGATTAAAAGTTTATGGTGACATCCAACGGCGGCAAGACATGCGCAGAAATTATAAACTTCGCAAGCATCCTTATAGGAGTGTCAAATTTCCAAGAAAACCGATATTTTTCAGCATTTCTTTGTGCGCACGCAAACTATTTATTAATGCATTTCATGTATATTTCACGCATTGAAGGTGCCCTCCAGACGCCGATCTCGCCTTCTCGCCGTTCACGTCGTCGGCGGCCGCTGGACCGACTGGAATCGCCGGCATGCCATACCTAAAGACGGCCCCCTACATAATGGCGGTCGACTCACTGCACTCGATGGGCTATCCCACGGCGGGTGAGTACACGCAACCAGCACAGTTCTGATGTGCCTCAGCTTCTTTACTTAATCGAGTGGTGCTCGCACGCTCACCATAAATATGTATATGGATGAAACCATCATCCAGATTAGCCGAATCAAGAGCACTTCTTGCCAAACAAGCGATATGTAACAAGTGACACACACCGAAATGGCGAGAAGTCACTTTGAATCCGGATAGGAGACGCCGCAGGGCGCTCTTAGCTAAATTCCTTGAGCAAACAACCGGCGACGCACGTGTCGAATTCGGCAACCGGGGAGACTCCCATACAAAGGCGGAATTAACTGAATTAAGTTGCTCAGTTGACTACATGCCACAATGTTCGTCTTATACATAGAATCGGCAATTATTTTGGGTGGGAAATGCGTGCTGCCCCTCTTGTTTGTCTTTCAAATTAGCGCGCAACAGTGGCTGCGGCTAAACCTTGACATTTCACAATTTAATTCCCAAGATATACGCTTAAGGCATTTTAAACTGTGTTTCCGTTGGGGGTTGAGGTATTTTCTGTTCGATTCCAGGAAATCCGCGGAAGCAGCGACGCGAACGCACCACATTCACTAGGGCGCAACTCGACATCCTGGAGGCGCTCTTCAGCAAGACTAGATATCCGGATATTTTCATGCGTGAGGAGGTTGCGCTCAAAATTAATCTGCCAGAGTCCCGCGTCCAGGTCAGTTGGTTCATTATTTAACAAATGATTACAATGGATCAGTTTTTAACTACTTCGAATGAAAGTTAACATGTCTAATTTGTACATAAAGGATCGGATATGTCAAGCCAACTCGTTTGGATGTAGCATAATGACACAGTTTGATGCTGCGCCGATATGCTATTTTATTCACAGTCACGTTCCATGAACGTGACCAAATTGAAAGGGACATTGCCGAGGCTGCGAACTTTATGTCAGTGACAAATGACACAATTTACAATAAATGGCTTGTCTAGGCATATGTGCGCTTCCGAATGGCGCTGCTGGATCCACACCAGCCAAACCAGCCAGCCAATGTCATTGGCACGTTTCATTTTTTTTTTCGAAGGGGGATTTTTTCAACTGCACCAACAAAAAACCAACATTGATTCACATTTTAATGGATGCATTTTTTATGACCATTCAGGTTTGGTTCAAGAATCGTCGCGCCAAATGCCGCCAACAGCAGAAACAACAACAGCAGCAGCAGCATTCAGCCATTTCATTGTCATCGACGTCAACGTCACTGGCGAGCACAACAGCGACGGCAGCTAGTAGAACTAATCCCATTCAGAGTGGCCATACGGCCTGCAATCATACAGATTCCGTACAGACGGCCATCAGCAAGCTGAGGACGGTAGCAACGACAAAGCTGAAAACGAAACCTCCAACGCCCATTTTGAGCAATAACACAAGGTGAGTGCATCTTTCTTGTCAAGATGATGAACTTCCTGTTTACACTTGTTGATTTATGGCGCTAAGCTCTTCGACCAGTTCTCCAGCAACGTCATGCCTTCACCGTGACTCGCCCAGCTACTTGAAAGCTACACAAAATCATTTCTTCCTCGGACAAACTCCAACCTCACCAAATGTAAGATTTTTTTCTGCAATAAAAAAACTGCGACAATTATGCAAAAGTTATGTAATTTTTCAGGGCTTCGCTAATGGGGGCATAAATCCAATATGGTCGCCTGCCTCAATTGACTGTGCCAGCACGAATCCGCTTGATAATCGAACATCATCTTGGAGTCAAGCAGCCGCTGCTGCTGCCGTGGCTGCCTCTCCTGGCTGTTATCAAAACTATGCTGGATATTACACAAATGTCGACTACTTTGGTTCAACCGTGCAACAGCAATTGGTAAAAGATTCTTTACATTCAAACATCTTTAGAATTTCCTTTGTTTTTTTTTAACAGGATAATGCGATTGAATCCGGCTGGATGAAGTCTAGAGACGACAGCTGGTTCTACAATTCCACTTCCAATTGGGATTCCAATAAAAATAAGTGAGCTACTTTGGAGATTGCATTTTCACCTTAAAATTCTAACAAAACAATAAAAAGTTAACAGAAAATTTGTCAGCGCAGAATTAATTGTTAATGTTTAAGCTGAGGTCGCATATCAACGAACATTTGGTGTAAATATTAAGAAAATATCGACAAGAAGGCTTTAATGTGGGGAATTGGTTAAAATTTTCATAGAATTGTAATTAATATTATTATTATAATATTTAATATAAATTGTAAATAATTGAAAATTTAATCATTATTTTGCTGTTGTAAATAGAACCGTTATAACAATAAATAACGGTTTATCAATAAATTTGTAACAACAAATAAATAAATTAAAAAATTGTATTGTTTAATTATTAAAATAAAAACAACGAATAGCAGTTGATGGTTCAAAACGATTAAATTGGAAAAATATGTAATAAGGACCTCACAAAAAATTGAATTAACGGTTTGTTTTTTAACATTTTCTGTCAATTCAGACATAAACCGAAAGTGAGCGTCAGAAATCATTCAAGATTTGTTAATTTAATTTATGAGTTTTTCATTTAGGATCATTTGATATTTCTCATGCATCCAAATAACCCACGAAATGAAGTAGCTTAGAATTTGTTCTTGAAGCTTTTGCTGTTAGCCAGTGTTACCTTTAGTAGTGCAAAAAATCCTTTTGCAAATCAACAAAAATCTGATCAACTTTATTATATTTAAAGATGAAAGGTAAAAAGTTATTGATTTCTTCAAAAAAAGGATTTAACATTTCTACATAACGGCGAAATAACAAAAATCAAAAGTGACATATATGTTTGAGACAATTGACGTTTGGCAAGTACAGCTGTACTACATATATTCGCAATTGACATTAATACAGGGTGTTTGACGTAAATGAATTTAATGAATAATTTTTCATGATCATGAATATAGCTTTTATGTTTTTTTTTAAGCAAAAGTCATAAACATTTTTGGATTCAAAATTATACCAACTGGTAAATATTACCATAATTCAACATGGCATTTTATTTTGTTTATTTCTGCTGACCATAAAACAAATTTTTAATTGTAGCAAAATTTCTATGTCGGAAAAAAATTAATATTTAATATAAACATAATTTATCTACCATGTACCAACTATATATAAAATATATAATCCATTTCCCCTCCATTCTCCAAAATATCTTGCAGCAAGAAAATCGTAAACCCAATCAAAACAAACAAATAAAAAACTTGATTTTCTCTTGCAGTAATTTCTGACCTTTGTCATCCCCCAGTGATTAGATTTATCTTCGATTTCAATAAAAGAAGATAAGAGATGCTCTACAGGTCTCTCAGCAGTGACTAGGCTAGTCAAAACGTCTACGTGGTAATAAAGTGATAAATCCGGTGGTTAACAAAAGTTTGCTCACACCAAAAAAAAAAAAATCAAAACAAAAAAAAATTCGCGCTTGAAATGGCTCAAATCAAGGAGACGGGCCTCAGATCATTGCTTCTCTCCGCGATTGATCCCTTTGGAATGATGCGAAACTTTCTGTTGAAGCCAGCGTCCGAGGTGGCGACTTCCATGTTCGAGCACTACCGCACGCGCACAAAGGAGGGAGTCATATCAGCCAGGGAAGTGCTGATTCGTGTGGGCCTGATTGCTTTTATAGCCGCTATCGTCATCTGGACATCAGTATTTATGTACTTGGCGTTTTACTACACATACATGCCGGCAATTGCACACATTCGGCCGGTGCACATGCAGTTCAGGTATCTTGCTGGACTTTTATCTTATCTTCAGACTTGATAACTAATGACATCATTTTGCAGTGCCTGCGAATCTGGAGATGGACCATGCTCATTCCCTTCGGCCCACGTGTCGTTGACCAAGAAACAGCAACTCTTGATGGTGGGTCAATCCTACAAAGTGCACATCAACATTGACATGCCTGAGACACCGCAGAACGTGCAGATGGGTATGTTTATGGTTTGTGCTGAAATGAGGGACCAGAAGACGACGCTTAGGGCTCATTCATGTCGTACTTCCATGCTCCGATACAAATCGCCGCTCTTTCGGAATATATATACATGGGTCATGAGTCCTCTATTGATATCAGGATTCCGTGAAGAAAGTCAAATGGTTCCAGTTGAACTGTTTAATAGTTATGAGGACGATAAGGTTCGTTTGAGCTTTCAAGTGATCAACTTTTTTTGAAATATCAATTTTTACAGTCCCATCCAGTGACGGACGTTTATGTGGAGATTCAATCCAAGCACATTCAATTCTACTCAGTAACTCTTCACATTTCGGCTCATTTTTCGGGACTCCGTTACATTATGTTTAATTGGCCAATAGCTTCTGCTACAGTAGGTATGTCCTCTGCTTGACTGGGCCGCGTCTCTGTTTACTCACCCACTTTGTACTCCTCAAGGAATTTGCACCAATCTCTTTTTCATATTGACAATATGCTTCCTGAGTTGGTACCACTGGTCCGACACAAATTGGTTGACGGATGCACGAAGACAACGTGATGGCAGCAACAAGTCCACCAGATCCATGAATCCACGATCAGGCCTTGACACAGATTTCTCTACATCCGTTGATGAATCAAACAACATTTTGGACGAGGACGATGAGCTCAGCATCCTGGACGATAAATCAACTTCCAAATCTGATATAGAGGACATATCGTCGGAGGATGGCGTACTTTACAGACCCAGTGCTAAATCCTAAACATTTAGGCTTCAGCTTCTCTAGATCCGGCTTTTAGTGTGTTGCAGCTCTTTTGCATTTTCGTTTTTTGTCCAATCGTTTGGTATTTTTAGGATGTTAAGCATTAATTGATATTTGTATTTATAACCAAAGATTATGCGACTTACGGTTTAAGGTAAGTAGGAGCTGTAGTGAAGATTCTTTAGAGTCTAGTCGATGGATTTCACGAAATACATTCCGAGCACGTTCAATCAATTTAATATTAGAGTTTAGGCAACTTAAGACTTACTGCAACAACTTCGACTAAAATGTAATTTATTCATGTAATAAAAAAAAAACACAATTAAGAATTAAATGTTTGACTTCAATGTCAGGCGAATTGAGATTAAAAAATATTTTATGAGAATAAAGTAATTATATTAAAATTGTACATTAAATAACTCAACACAGATAAATTTTAATATAAAGACTTAAGGGTACGGCATACCTTAATCTGTGCGTAAAATCGCAGTTTTAGCTTGTTAATTAGTGACATCGTTGGATCTTAGGCGATAAATGGATTAAGTACTCAATACAACTCCAGGCAACATTCCAATTTACAATAGAAGGACTCATCTACTTACTGGGCAAATATAATAAAGGAACACATTGAATTTGGTAAATTGTTTTCTCGCTTTTCGATAATCATTTTTTTGGTTAATTCTTTCAAGTGTCAACAGAGACTACAACTTCAATAACTAGTACTACGTAACAGGCTGGGAAAAGGCAGCTGCCTCACGTCCATTAGCAGCCACAGCTTGTCAGACGGCCTCCTCGTCAACTACCACCTGATAGAACACCCACTCCTCCATGAACGAAGGCACAAATGCACGAGACGTTGTAAATTTCACTTTTGGCGTCAACTTCATCAGCTGCTCCTCGTACATGGCCAATGCATGACCACAGCTGGAACCGTTTCCCTGTTCATAATAACCAATTACTTAGCTGCCACTAAATTTATGGACCCTAAAAACTTACATGAGTCAAGAATTTGCCGCCAGGCTTAAGTACTTTGAAGGACTTCTCTAGAACAATGCGAATAAAGTTCCAGATCTCACCAGTTGGAGTGTCCGATATGGGAATATCAGTAAGATCGCCGAACACGTAGTCAAACTTCTTTTCCTCTTTGATAAATTTATCCAGAAACACCATACAGTCTCCGACAAGGATCTAATTTTCAAAATGTTTAAGACTATTCCATGTAAAAGCCATCTTTTCCTATAAATTACCTCGTAGTTCTCGCCGACGCGCTGCTCGAGGACGTCGCCGCAAATCGACTTCATGTATTTGTTGCAGGCCGTCATCACGATCTCGTCAATTTCGAGCATGACAACATGCTTCGGATTCTCCTTGAGCAGCTCGTAGAGAAGGGCACCATCGCCTCCACCAAGAATACAAATCTCCTTATCTTTGTAGTTTTCGACGCCTCGACACATCAGACTTTCTGTATAAATGAGATCGGCCTCCGAAATATCTAAAATCATGTAATTTATTATTTAATTAGCAATTATTGCAATTAATTACGACTTACTTTGCAAATCATCCAACACCAACATTACTCCTAATGACATTGAATGAACGAGCTGAATTTTCTGGAATTCAGAACGTGTCTCGAAGAGAACTTCATCAATGTCGTACTCAAGAATGCGTTCGTCTGAAAGATAAATTACCATTAGAATTGGCAGTAAAATATGGAGATTTGGTTAAGATGTTAAATGTTTATTGCTTTAATTAAGAAAAACACATTTTTCTATAAATTAATAAACACGAACTTCAAGCAAAAGATGCAGTTAAAACAATTAAAACACTTTTAATATTACTACTGGGAAACTCGTCTATTTTAAACTTAAAATTAAATTTCACTTTAAAAATGCCCATGCGATCGATTATAATGAAAACAATTAATAAATTAATGTCCGGCTCATGTTTTCGCGGTTTCTTCAAAGCTTAAAAAATTAAATGAAAAAGCTTTAAGCTCCATTATATTCTTGTTGCCACAATTTACCGAATATTTAAGCGAACATTTTAATTTGTCTTATTAAATATAACGCATAATTAAAGTATTTTTTAAAGTAATTATTTATGGGGTTTGGATACACTTACCTGACGATGGAAAGTACTTTGCCTCACCACCTCTTTCAATGGGCGGCAATGCGTGAGCATTGTTCAAATCAAGTACCTTTTCGAGGTCGTTTTGTAAATCACGTGTTGACTATAATGCAATTGTAAAGAAAACAAATAATAGAAAAACAAATTGTGGGAAATTAATAGAAAAACGAAGAAGTATTAGCGACTGGCGGACAGCACACACTTTAAGAAAACTAATTGACTGTGGCTCTGCCTTACATTTGCCTTAAACTTATTGAATTTGATATCATTTTTGTGATTTTCTTTTACAATAAAATAATAGTTTTTGTAAATAAAAATCCAGAATTAAGCGTGATTAACGATTTTGGCACCGTTTTCGAGAAATATTCTACTGACATTTATCACTTGACGTTTGTTGAACAAAATTAATTTAATTTTGAAAATTCGTTAATTTTCATTTATAATTCAACGACAATCTACATGAAAAACGACAATTTTGACAAAATTTGTTTACCAAAGCACAAAAACAAACATAAATAGACAAAACAGGATGTAAATTAAACCACAATCAGCGAAATAAAAACATAGTAAACGACAGGTTGCATTCCTTTAATCCCACATTCCCATCCAAGAGTCCAAATAAACACCCGAATGCCAATCAGTGACATGAACCAAATTACAGAACTAGACAGAGATTATCGATTGTTGCATTTCAAAGGTGTACAGAAAATTAAACGCTAAATTCAGCATGCAGGCGCTATTTCTTATGAAAAATGGCGTGAGAATTGTTCTTTCAATACTTTTAAGTTTTTTTTTTGTAAAATTAAAAATACAAATAGATACAGACAAAAAGGATTCATCGCAAAATGATGGATGGGTAATGATAAATTAATTAACATCAACAGACCTGAGCTAGTCAAATAGACGTCGGTATTTGAGCCTCGCTTTATTGGTGGTAAATGCTTCGAGTGCTCTGTGCCCAAATCGACTCGCAAATCATTTTCCAACGCTTTAATACACTAAAAACACATGAAAAATGGAAAAAAAGCGTTTGAAATCGGTTCCTGCTGGAGGTTTTTAGAGGAAAATTAAACAAATACAACCATTGTTCCGATTAAAAGAAAAATTAATATAAAAAAAACATAATTTTGCAATTGAAAGGTAAAATTTCGAGAAACACCGAAAATTTAAAGACAAAAAATTAATTTGGGAAACAAAACCCCCTGACCACCCTGTACTTCATTGGCAAATGCGGATTGCCCTCATTCAGGCGCATTCGGCACGAAGAAATTGCCAGAAAATCAATAGACCACGAGTGAAAATCTTGTCAAAAGGCTTATGCTGAAGACAATATAAACCAATTAAGACAAATTTTGTTAAAACAAAACATAAAAAACCACATCCAATTGATTTAGGCACAATCAATCAGCAATTTGGTGAGAAAATACATACGTCCAGTGAGAACTTTGCCTTGTCCGGAATGTCTTTAAAGTACTCAATGTTGATGGTGATGACGCCCTGGATGAAGAAGCGCACCGTCACAAAGGTGTTGTTCTTCTCGGTACACAGACACAGCGAGCCATCGGATGTTTGCACATCATAGATAAACTTCAGCGTGTCAAAGTATTTTTCCATCACCGCTTGGATCTGCTTGAACAGATCGGCACGCGCTTTTTCATCTCCCACTCTAACTGGGTCAATCTGGAAGTCCAACAAAACGGTGTGGGCTGGCATTTTGACGATAATTACGCAGAAACACTACACAAATCGGTTACTTTTAATTGAAAAGCGAAGATTGTTCCGCGAATAGGATGAGATAGCTTTTACCGCGTGAATGGCACTGCGAATTTGTACCAGCGAAAATCAATTTTGCAATACCCACAGATGACATTTGTAGAGCCATATATGCAGCTGGCCTAACCGGCGCCGCTTCCATTTACATATATCTGACAGGCTGGTATAGGGATTTTGGTGAAATCCAGACAAATGCTAAAATAAAATTCAATCTTCAAGTTATCTTGTGCAAATATTTAACAAAAATGTTTAAGATATATGTTATGAAGAAATTATTAATAATCTTTATATATTTTATTAAATTTTAAAGTTTCCATAAAATTAATTGAAATTTCTTGGTTGCCTCACCTGCTGGGTTGTTGTTTTAGCTCAGTTTGACAGCTCCAGAGTTTGCTTTTCGGCCGTGCATATAATTACATTATCCTCGCCAAGATTCACGCGTGCAGTTTGTTATTGTTTATCAAATAGGACTATGACCTTAAGTGCTGATAAGAATATTAATTTAGACTCTTCTAAATTATGAAATTATTCTGAAATAAAATGGAAATTAAAAGCGACAACGAGCGAACCGGTCCAATGATTCCAAAGCGGCTGGACTGCAGCTTAAAATCAGCTGGAATTATAGTCAGGTAAGATTTTTCTTATTAAGAATAATATTCAAAGAAGTAAAATTGCTTTTCTGAAAACAGATCTAACGCTGGAAATGGCTTCTGGCTTTGTTCACTCTTGCCAATCGCGCTTGCCATCAATACTTACAAACATACTGTGGCTGCCAGTTTGGACTACAAGATTGCCACAATATTGGCCTTTGGACTCATGTGTCAGACAATTGGAATTTGGATAGCAATAGCTTCGAAAGAAAGACCCAAAATATTTCATCTCTTAAAGCTGATACCAGGAACGATTACTGCATTTCTTCTTGTTGTTTGTCTTAATCAAGGTCTTTTTAAATTAAAAATTAATATTATTTTTAACAAAAATAGTTGATAAAATCTGTCCATAGAAATCGGTTTTGCTGCATTTTGGGGATTTACCTCGACAATCCTCTTCAACTTTCTCTACCTTACAACTTTGCGACGCCTGCCCCGATGCTTCACTAACGGAGAGGCCGCAATTGTCCTCCAAGGAGTGACACTCTTCTGGGCGATATCTGTTATGCAGATTCATTTTTGGCTGGATGTCCAGGAAATGAGTGACATGCAGACGATGACGTTCATAGTTCAGATCGGAATTATGAGCATATCTGTTTTTGTAATTCTGGTGACATTCATCAAATTATTACGAAATCCCATTCCATTTTCCCTCCTTCTCCTGTTAATTGCGTCCTGTGTTGTAATTTTCCCTGTTCAAGGCAACTTTGCCATCGTAACAGTAGTGCAATTCATCATAAAAGATATAAGACGAATCTATCTGATCCTGATGTACTGTGGATTGCTGGGACTCTCAGTGGCCACTGTTTGTTGGCAAATGCGCAAAGCAAATCAAGCTTCCACAAAAATTCGCAAAATATTTCACCTAATTGTGGTGTTGGTCTTTGTGCCAGGACTCTTGTGGGAGTGCAAGTTCCTCTACCTCCTGACAGCCTTGGCGTTGGCACTGTTCATAGTTCTTGAGACGATTCGCCTCAGCGACGTGGCGCCAAAAGCATTGGACAATGCTGTGAATATATTTGTGGATGAGAAGGACGCCGGTGCAGTTGCGCTGACACCAATTTACCTCCTTGTTGGTTGTGCCATTCCTTTGTGGTTACATCCATGCCCATGCGATGCAGCGGGTTCCACAAATGCTGAGCTGCTGGTGCTTTGCGCCGGTGTCCTGTCAGTGGGAGTTGGTGATACGGTAGCTAGTTTTGTGGGCAGCAGCTATGGGAAACATAAAATATTAGGTTTGAATTAAATGTTATTTATTATTTTTGACAGTTATTAAATTATTAATTCTGCAGGATCATCTAAGTCAATCGAAGGATTAATAGCAAATGTTTTAGCTCAAGGAGTTGCGATGGTTTTAATTGTATTAGCAGGTAATTTGAATGTTTTAGAAAACAGAAGTTTTTATTGATTAAATGTTTAATGTTCCAGTGAATAAGGATCTAACATTCGCGACTTTAGCCATTCCCACAGTGGCCATCGTCAGTAATGCAATATTGGAAGCCTTTACCGATCAAATCGATAACCTCGTTCTGCCATTAGTTACTTTCATTGTACTCTCCTTGGACGGATATATTCGGCTGAGCTGATTTTGGGAGCAATCTTCCATTTGTTTAATTGTAATTCTATTTAATTTATACTTTTATGTACAAAAAGTTTCACGAGGTTATAATTTTAAATAAATTTTGGGGTTTGTTATTTATTATCTTATATAAACAAATTTTTATCTTACTTGACATTTTATTTCAAATTAAAATTTCCATACAATTTAATCACTTCAGAATAACTGTAGAAAACAAAACTTATTGGGGTAGGGAGCAGAGCGTCTTAGCCGCAATCAGAACAGCAATTATCTAGCCTACACTAATCTTATGCAGAAGAAACAAAAAAAGTTGTTTTTAAACCGGTTTATCTGGATGCATTTCAACTTCCAGATTCAAAGTAATCAAAACAGCTGCTGGTAGGTGTTTGGTTTGAGCATCTTCAGTTTTCATGGGGAACATTGTTTTGACTCTTTAAAAATGTAAAGGAGGTCAAGGGCATTCTTGAAAGAAAACAAATTGAGTTCAAATAACATCTTTTTAAATATTTAATGAAATTTACTTTGTTATTCACTATTAAAATAGAACAAAAGTTTAGGTTGATTCAAGGTCAAATAATTATTTGTCAAACATAAAATTCTTTTAAAATAAAAAGGATCAAAGTCAAGGTGAATAAGAGATTATGTTTATTTTTAGATTGATTTATCATTTCTATAAAATTATTCGACTTCTTTAAACATTAAAAAACAACGATGACGTCATTTCAATGGTAACAGGTAAAGTGGGTCACGAGAAGAAGCTCATGAATGATAACAAAATTCTTCTGTCCAAATGGAAACTGGATTTTACTGGAAGAAGAATTAATTTGGTATCGACTTACAAACGTTTGCAGATAATTATAGATGTAGACAAACTTGTAATAATATTGTAATTACTTTAAATACCTAAAAAAGATGTAAATGATCGGAAAACCTGAACGGTAATAATGTTTGCAAATTCGACTCCCAAGCCATTACCTTTATTAGTTCTGGGAACTGCAAACGTTCCAATACTAATTACAGTCGACAATAATGTAAACAAAGTGCTTGTCCCGCTTCAGTTAGCCAACACTTGTGCATGAATCCATTGATTAGCATTTTGTGCCAGGTCTTCCTGTACATAAAAACAGGTATGTTCCATAAGATCCATAAAATCATTAAACTCCGAGCCATCCCAGGCGGCCGCTGGCTTTGTGCGTGTACGCGATGGAGCCGACTTACTCTTCAGTAATAACACCTCGCCACTGCGGCGCGTCTCGCCTGTGTGCTTCATTATGCTATAACTTAAATGTACAGTTACCTTCTTCTTCACCGTCTTCTGCCTGTTCGCTGACGGCCTCTTGTTTGTTTTGCTGTGTAATGTTGAGGAAAATCGGTGCTGGTCTCTTTCTTCCCGTAAAAGTCGTGACTCAAGAGAACCGAAGCCGCTAGCGGTGTGGTTGTGCGCTGCTTCACCGAATAATTTGTATATTGTGATCATTCAGTGGATTTAGTCAGTGCAGACGTGGATCTCGAAGGTAGTGGACTGATAGAAACTAGCTGTCCAGACTAAGAATAAGAAATTGTGAAAATTTAAGAGTGAAACAAGTGAGAAAATTGAAATATTGTTTAGAAATAAATATCAATTTCGGGACTAGAACCCTGAAAGAAATCTTTGAATTGTGTCAATTAGTTGCATTTGTCATGCGGTAACTGTGCCCTATTGTCTTGGATCTACAAAGTGTTGAATTGTCAAACTAAAAAACGTTACAAAACTTTTCCAAAACATCCCATTGAAATGGCAATCAGATTACTTCCACTCGTGCTGTTAATAGCTGTTATAACGCCAATTGTGCAACCACACACGACGCAGCGACCCGGACCCACCGACATTGATGATGATGACTCAGATTCATCCAACCCCTTCCTCGACATGGCCACGTCATTCCTCACCGAAACACTTGCCAACCAAAACGGAGGCGGCAATGGTGGCGGACTCGGTGGCATCGCTTCCATGATCGGCACGCTAATGCAGCCCGATGGTTCGGGCAAAAGTGGAGGCGGCGGTGGTGGTGGAGCAATGCAAATTCTCTCAGGATTGGCTTCAATGATGGCCGCCAACGGTGGTGGAGGTGGCGGCGGCGGCGGTGGATTTGATCCATCAATGATTGGAAATATTATCCAGATGTTCTCATCTGCCACAAGTGATAATGGAAATCGAAACCGTCGTTCAGCTGGAGATAACGGCCAAGAGGGATTCGGTCTTGAGAATTTACTCAGTTTGGCTGCCACATTTATGGGCGGCCAGAATCAAGGTGGACCACAGAAGAAGCAACAGCCGGAGGGTCGCTTCAGCGCCGAAGGTCTTGCCAGCTTGCTGCCAATGGTGATGCAAGCCGTGAACTCATTTTCTGGTGAAGAGGGCCACAAAACAGAGCAGCGCCACAAGGATCATGCGTGGGTTTTGCCGCCGTTCCTGGAGAAAATTCATGTCATGTGGGATCACTTTTCCAACTCAGAATTGGCACAGGCTTTGTGGCAGAAATCTGGGGCTAACCAAATTTTTAAGGTGGGACGGCAATTATTTTTATTTTTATTAAATTTCTTATAAGTGAGAGAAAGTAAAGAATCCACAGGTGAATCACCTTTTTCTTGAAAATTAAGATTTAATCAATGATTCAATTGAAATAACAGGGATTCGTCGGACGTGATGGTAAACTGGACTACGATCGGCTTTTCGAATCCCTCCAGAATCAATCATTCAGACGTCGCTGGATTAAGGCTGCTACTCTCTACATGGCAGATTGGGCCAATTATCTAGCCGATCCTGAGGTCTATCAAAGGTTAGTGCTGAACTTTTTCTTTCTAAAAGACATAAAATGTGGTTGAACCGTTTCCGAATCTTACATTCTTTTTCTAATGCCATAACTCAAAGTTTACCTACTTTGCAATGTTTCGATCTGTCAGTGGTGACCCACAATTTCCAAAAAACCAGCTCCAAAAATGGGTCATTGAAAAGTATTTCCGCGATACCGTAGAACATGAAGCTCGATTCTCTTTCGATTTTATCTCATTTTCGCACACTTCGACCCAATGACTGAACAGCACAGCGTCCCACTATTGGCATCGAGAGACAAAGAACAGGTCAGAAGGCGGACAACCACCACATGCCCGCACAACAGTCTTCCATTTCTGGGTCAACAAATCGCCAATTCTCTCGCTCTGGCTGCCGTTGCGGCCACTTGTGCGGCTGGCGTGTCCCATTTAGGTTGAATTGCCTCGAGACGGGGGCCTTGGACTTGAAACTATAACAACAATTTACAGTTACCGTTTTGTGTGTGGTTGCTTCGCGTCGTCGCGCCTTCGATAATGCGCGATCGTCGATCACACATGTACAAATGAACGGGCATGTGACGTCTTCAAAACGATCTTCAAAACGATTTTATTAATTAGAAGACACAGAACATAACTGCGCGCGCCGAGCACGTACTTCTTGTTCTTGTTGCGCTTCATTTCTGCGCTATAACTGTTTGGCTGATTAACGAGCTGTTGTTAGTTTCTCACTTTGTATTCTCAACTTATAATGCTGACTGTACCCATAGGTTCCATTTTGCGGACACTTGAATCATATTTCTCAATATGATTCGGCACATATGGTTGGAAAGAAAGGAATGACGCGAGGGAGCAGCCGCGGAAGTTTGTGTGTCAACATCGTTAACATTTTAATTCCGTTCCATTTCTTCGTTCTCTTGCGAATTCTCGCATCTTGGACATTCTTTCAGTATTAGTGCTTTGAAATCGATTTCATTATTCATTCATGTTCATTGTTATTGTCTAAGAAAAGGCAATCAAATATTGGCTCTTGAGGTGCGTCAAATGCGCGAATATAAATGGAGATAGCGGCCAATTTCTTCCTGAATTGTGAAGACTCAAGTGTAGCATATTATTTTAAATGGGAACATACATCAGATAACGGTGGCTGGCGCTTAAGTCTTTCGGTTGTCTGTAGTACTTTCTAAGTTGTATTCCGTTGTTTTTGCTATTGCTTCCTTGGAAGATTTCTTCTATCTTCGCTAAATTTCTATACAAAATTGCGTGTTTCTTAAACGTTTGAGCTGGCAGCATTCTTACGATCGAGTGATTAGGAAATCAATTAGATGAGTTGCTCATTTTACACCAATTAAATCCAATTAAAACTGTAAAAGCCTAAATGTTCTTTAAGCTGATCTTAAGACGAGACGGAATTGTTATTAAGACGTTTTGCAAGCAATTTGAAGAAAAATTATTGTTTCTTTGTACTAAAGGTATTTCCAAACCGGTGAAATGATGTTGAATGGATTCCTGAAGTCACAAGGATACCCCAAGCAAGCCCTGTTCGACCCATCACGTGCCAGCGAGACAATTTCCCACCTGGTGGACTACGCGCTGAAACAGCACCTCTCCATCAAGGTAACCTCCAAGACGTACGTCAAGCCGGCTGTGAACTATGTCAAAGAGCTGCTGAAACTGGGCAAGGCACGAGGCCTCCTGCAGAAGTTCAACGCCACAGAGCTGAGCGACAAACTAACCGACACCGTCAACTTGGAGGTGAGCATGAATGCCAATTAACACAATCAATTCGACAACATTATGCTGTTTATTTTATGCTTTCAATTTACAACTATATGCAACAGCTATGCCTTAATAAGTTACGTAATTAAAATGTGTTGGTGTGTGTGTGTGTGTGTGTGCTTTTGGTCAAATGTAGGTCATTGAACCTGTGCTGAAGGTGCATCGTGGCTATCGATTTGCAGCGGCCAACACACTTTGCGACAAGTTCGTCATGTGTGAGCTGAACTCGCACGATCCCAATGAGCAGTCGGCGTTGGCGTTGTCGCGCGGCTTCAAGTCGGGCATCGCCAAATTCGGCAGCATGGCGGCCGCTTGGTTCCTGAGTAGTGAGACTGGCACACCGTTCTGGACGCTGTTCGGCGTCATCAACGAGCCGTACGACTGCCAGCGACGCTTCCCAGTCGACTGTTCCGGCTTCCACGAGGGAGAGGCTCGAGTCACCACCGAATACTTCCACAATGAGCTGTAGCGACTGCTCACCGACTGCTGTTTATTCTTTGAGAGACGTGCTTTGTACATACAGTTCTTAAATAATAACAAATTTTTTTTTTGTAATCTTAATTTTACAAACTCTTTCTAATGTGATGTGACTCAAATAAGACAATAAATATCTTCCTCTTCTATATGAATGTTTCGATTCATTTGTGCAGGTTCCACCAGGCGAAAAGCAATTCTAAGATTTTGATACAAAAGAAAAAAAATTCACACAGAGAAGTCAATGATCCAGAAGGAGAAGTTCAATTTGGTCAGTTTGGGACGGATCTTGTAGCTACAGATATCTTGGTACTACAAGTTCTTCATGTACTGGCAAATCCAGTCCATTCCCTCCTTAATTCCAGTGCCATTGATAGCCGAACATGGTTGAATTTGCCATGTTCGATCCACCAGTTTCGACAGCCCAATAAATTCGACGACGTCAATCGGCTTCATTGCGTCTGGAACGTCTTGTTTATTGGCAAATACGATAAGCGGTATGTTTTTCAGCTTCTCATCCAACAGAATGTCGTTCAATTCATTTCCAGTCTCAGTCAGCCGCTTGCGATCAGTGCTATCGATGACATAGATCTAAAATTGAATTCAAAGGTCAACTAATGTTTACTGGCTGTGGGATTTAAACATACTAGAACATCAGTATTCTCAAAGTAGTTGCGCCAATACGGTCGAATCTTGTTCTGACCGCCAATGTCCCAAACGTTCAGCTTGAATCCGTCTGCTGCCACTGATTTTATGTTAAAACCGGCGGTGGGTGTGATGTGGGCAATTTCCTCGGAAGCCAGTTGTTTGAGAATTGTGGTTTTGCCAGCGTTGTCCAATCCAAGCAGTAAAATTCGCAATTCCTTTTCAGGTGTTGATCGCATTTTTCTAAGAAGTGCCAGTAGACCCTTAAAAAAATAACTTTTTAAAAATTCGCCAAAACACCTTGAAACGTTTCATGTATAATAGTATCAGTTATAAATTTGTATAACAGATTCATAAGGAACAGTTGAGAGCTGTCAAATAAAATTGGAATGTAAATAAGTTTTCGGTCGCCGTGGAAACTTGCGGCAAACACATTAATTTTTCATAAAAATGAACAATTTTAAGTAAATAAAAACATATTTTAAAGAATCAAAAACTATGTTAACTCGCGTTTTTCACAAACATACCATAATCGTTAGTGTTGTCCGCCGGAATATCCAAAAATCAAGGCCTTAGTTGTTCAATTGTGTATTTTATTTACGTTTTGTACTAAATTGGGCACCAAGAGACACCGCCTGCACGGATCGCACCTAAGAACTGTCAATTCGATGTAAATTCTAACAATTGCAACCAGCTGAGTGAGTGGTGAAAATTTTGTGTGGTGAATTTAATTCAAGTTTACAACCGTTGAGATTTTTCTGAGATTTAGAAAAAAATTCTCCGACAGATGGTGTCATATTAGCGGTATGACGGATTTAAAATTATTTGTTTGTGGTCATAACGCCTTTGACCAATTTGGATCTGATTTTGATGATATCATTTGGAAATTTGTGCCACTAGATTTAAGGAAGCTTATGTCATTAAATGGTGTCACTTTGGAATCTTTTACCGACGTTAAATGTGGGGGAAGTTGGTTTTTTAATGCATTCGCAATTAAAAAATGTTTGTATGTTATTGGAGTCATTGGGAAAACTTATTCAACATTTGTGACTCATTCCTTTGACTGTGAGATTAAAGAATTGTCTGTTAGCGAATCAAAATCTTTGATTCTTCTGGACTCCGGTGAGTTATATGCGTTTAACGCAGATTCGGATGTCCTTACGGAAATTAAACTGTTTGGACTTCCATCAAAAATCCTTCACGTTGCTGCAGGGGCGACTGTTATGATAGCCACAGATGAACAACATCGAATCTATGAGTTTGCAACTGAAAAAAGTCTCATCGGTCAACTGGCGCCTCCGAGCAAAGTAAAGAAAATAACTTGCGGCAGGGAACACACTTTAATCCTCACTACAAATGGAGACGTTTTCAGCTTCGGCAATGGTCTGTACGTATTCGAAACATTTGTGGTTTTTGTGCAGCGATAATCTTTGGCGTTTTTCAGTCGTGGTCAACTTGGCAAGGATGTGCTGGACTCATCGAATGAACTGTCGCTCCTTGAGGCGCTGGGTGGTGTCAAAATGTTGGATATAGCTGCCGGTGCTTGGTGTGGCTTTGCACTATCCGCATTTGGTGATGTTTACAGTTGGGGTTGGAATGTGCAGGGCATGATGGGCCAAAAAGTTTACGAAAAGGCCACACTTAAGTATACGGATGGACGAAGCGAGGAGATCCAGCAGAAGTGTGCTGCCGTTTTTGCCACACCCCAGCTAATTGAATTGCTGGGTTCGGGTGGGCAGGCGGACGATGCCACTGCAGATGATGCTGATGGCCCAGAGGCGAACGAGCTGCAGATTCGAAAGGTTTTTTGTGGTGCCAAACACACCGTTTTGATTACAACTTGTGGACAAATTTTGGTTGCCGGATGGAATGAATACGGCCAATTAGGTCTTGGCGATGAAAACATTAAGTTGGTTGACAAGTTTCAAGCTATTGATTTTCAATGTGACGTGGATAACATGCAAGTTGTTTGTGGACATTGGTCCACTATTTTGATAGTTTCACCATAACATGCTTTGCAGATTTTTGGAAAATAAAAGATTTTCTTAAACCATTTTTGTGCAATTATTTGATGATGTTATTACAGGAAGCTCTAAGAACAGGAAGCTCTAAGAACGATATTGAATGGGGTGAACCTTAAAGGGTGAACTTTTTGCTTAGATATAACTGACTATTTTACAGGAATGCAATTATTACATCGTCATGCATGTAATGTATTCACTAATGTACTTGCTGCACCGTTTAAACACCCCAAAGACCATTCATCCCATATTTTATGCACATTTACATATCCATTAATCCTTATTATGGCGATAATAACGGCTTTTAAACATAATTTCAATGTAAAAATTCTTTTAAGCCGTTGTTTCTTAAAATAATTGTTTTTCTTAATTAGATGCCTATGACGACGCATATTTGCATTGCAGAAAGGTAAACCGCCATTTAATATTAAAAATTGTCACATTTTCTCATTTTTTGTCTTTTTGAAGGAAGGATGTGTATACCGCGAAATGTTATAATGAAATGTTTATTAAATTGTTTTTACCTTCTCGTATAAAAAAATAAAAAAAATACAAACCGACTCACTGCACACAATTATGAATGCGAGTGCACTAAAATTTTACAACCAACATATTTAGTCCCTGGGGAGATTTCACTGCACTATTGCATTCGTTGGTGTGTTTTTATTCATTTCGTAGATGCATGCGAGTACGTTAATTTACGATGGGAATGGGCTAAGTTGGTTTGCAAGTAATCTATTCATAATTCATTATTTAAATTTCGTTTTTAATCATCTTTATTAATTTGCAATATAACATATTACAAGATTATGTCTAGACTTAGATGGTTTTACATTAACAACACAGATAATCACGTCTATTTATTAACAATAAATGTCAGGGGCGATATCTAATTAATAAGAATCCTTTAAATTAAAAATGTCTGACCTTTTTCGTATCGTAAGATTAAGCTTAAGAATAAATGGTATTGACTTTGAGACATAGATAAAAGGGCTTCAGTTTTTAACGGTTTCAGAGGAATTTTCACAGAATTTAAAATAATATTATACTCTTAAATGATTTTTTTTTAAATTTTACAGTTAATATAAGAGACAATTGTACATATAAAGAATTTATACAAAAACATTCTTTATATTTTGTTGTTTTTACAGAATTTCAAGAAAAGTTGGAAGTTTATTCATCTGATGATAAGATTATTGGTTATCTGTTTAAGGACCTAAAGTAAATCCGTTAATATTCTAATTACCAATATTAGGTTTATCACAATTCAAAAAAAGCGAAAACATAAAAAAAAATCTCATCGCCATAAACTCTGTATTTTAAACTGAGTATTTTTTCTCTACTATTTCAATAACAGTTGTGTCTCCTTACAAGTTAAACATTGGAATTAAGTAATTTAGATACTTTCTCTGTCGCCAGAATATTTATTGCGTCGCATTGACGCGATTTGTAAATAATCCTGACGACGATCCTGTTTGCTTTCATCAACTCCTTTACGCTCCACATTCGACAGGCTGCAACAAAACAAA